>JAPTGZ010000012.1:24957995-24974539 GCA_029814645.1 Fowleria isostigma
AAATCCGTGAAGTAGCGAAACCGTGAAAAGTAAACCGCGTTATAGCGAGGGATCACTGTATATATGTTACTAGTTCTACCCATGGCATATTTTGTTTTTCTGGTGGCTACAATCATTACTACTTTGGCAGATTTCAGGAAAAAACTGTGAAAATGTTTTTGTTTTTTTAAGATGATTCAAAAGAAATAATTAAATTTTAAAAAGTTTAAAAATTAAAAATGTAAAAAAATACAAAAATACATTAAAAAATTATAATAACTATAAAGAAAATGTATTATTTATTTTTTAATCACCTCCACCTATCACAGCGTCTGTTACATTTAAAACCAGAATCTGTTCTAATGGTCGTTAAATCATGTCTTTAGTTATAACAGAGGTGACCACTCACTGACACCTGCAGCTGAAAGAGGCTAAATTCATTTTTAAAATAAAAAAAATAGTTTTATAGTTGATTGAGAGCCTTCAATCTTCATGCTAAATCATGTTACATGTCAGCTAATTTAGACAAATCTGTTTTAAATATCTGTACGATATTGAAGAATTAAGTAATTCATGTGGATACAAAATTCATCCACTCAAGAAAATTCACCAAACTAACATGTGATTCACTGTGTTTTGTTTATTTCCAGGCTTGTGTTCATATTAATACTTTTACCACTTTTACCGTTAACGCCTGTATTGCCACAGTATTTGTAGGCTCCACAGAGACTTTTGGAGATGCTGCTGACCTAGTTTTTGTCTGAAATCTAGGACTATAACTCAGATTTTATAAACAATGCTGCCTAATTGGGTGATATCAGTGGCTGCCGGATCATATATCAATGTCACCTCTGTATTGGCCCTGTCAAAAAGAAATAGTACACAGGATAGTTGCATTTTTTTAATCAATATTCGTGTTTATGTTTTAAGATTTATAAATTTTAAAAAAAGCATTATTAAAAAAACATCTTTACATCTCAGGTTACATCTTAGACTTTTTAAAATCCTAAGTAGATCACTAATTCTTTAATGTAACGATGCAATTTAAACATTAAGTCCTGTATATATGGCCAAGCAGTCAGTGCTCTGTGCAAAGAAAAGCTTTGGTTCAGTTATTTTTATATTATGACATGTTCAGAGACAGTCTGAAAACCACAAGAGGCTTAAAATTAGTTCTTTAAAAAAAAAAAAGTCTACTTTTTATTGAGCTCAATCAAGGTTTTAATATTTTAACTCTGTGAATGCCACGTTTTTTTTTATAATGTCACCATGTTTTCAGACAAAATTATCTGAATATATGATTTTTTTTTCAATATACCATAAGCAAAATATATTTTTTTGTTGAATACTGCATTCTGTTACATGTCAGTGAACAGCAACATTGACTTCTACGCATTATTATTTTTTGTGCAGTGTCTAATACAACTCACATTGAGCATAATAAATGTGCTTTTTGCTTATACAGTCATCTGAGGGTTTCAATGCAACATTTTTCACACTTAACAGCATGAGTGTAACTTTTGTTTGTACACAGTGTATTTCAAACTTACTGTAGGAGCTGAGCTGGAAACAAAATCAAATAAAAATACACATTCTTGCCAACATTCCTGACATATGCATGAACATAAGACAAAGTAATTTTAAAAACTAAGGATGAAAAGCGTGTAAAATGAGCATGGCAGTCCCTAATGGTTAAACATTGACCATGGTAATCCCAATGATAGCGGCCCCACCCCCTTCTTGATTGTGATTGGTTGAGAGGGGATATTATTGAGAGCAGTGGTTTTCCAAAAGTTACTACTTTCAACTCAAGTGCAGGAAAAACGCTGAGGGCGTCAACACTCCACTTCATAGGATTGTGCGCTGCTCGCTGCTACACTTCTGGCCACCATAAATGCTTGACTCTTGTGAATCTTTCCGCCCACACCGCTACAGAACAAATGTAAAACCATTTCAGGTCACTGTAGTGGTCCGTGAAACCATCTGCTGAAACCCTAGCTTGTAATGTACTCTTCTGGAGTTTATTTCCATTTCGTGGCGAATCTTACACGTGCATTAGCTGTGAATGTGCGCAACTTTGAACGCAGAAGCGGGCCTGTGTGCATGCTCTTACCCGAGATCTCTGCATAGGATTGTCGAAGTCGGTTCCCTCAGGGGCCAAGCACAGCCATCCACCATAAATAGGTTTAGCCTGTAAAAGAGAAGGGGGTGCAATTTAGGTAATCATTAAAACCGGAGGAGTGTGTGAGCTGAGGGGGATGGGAAAGAGAGAGAGAGAGAGAGATTGTGTAAATATGAGCGAGCGAAGCCTTTTGGGGTCCAGATGTTACCTCTGTCCCTGCAGTGCATTTCGCAGCCACGCAAAACCAGTTAGAGAGCCTTTTGGTGGTAATTAACTCGGTATGATGACATGCTTCAAGTCTCTCTGCAAGCAGATGGGACCGGTATGACTGACGGACGAGTGGTGTACTCAAAATAAACAAAATACATCTCCACACATGCTCGCCATTCGCTCTGTGGACGTGTCTGACAGAGGCAGAAAAGTTCAAAAGATGTGGAAACATATAAACACAGAGGCAGCTCCCACCGGGGGCAGCAGGTAGGCTCTTTAAACCCGCTGATCTTTGCTCTCCATTAACATTGAAAGACTCTGCGCAAAGTGTTAACCATTAGCGGGCAGACCTCATACCTCCACCTCGTTCTATCTGCAAAAAACGGCTCGGCGGGAAGGTAGAGGATCATTATTAGTGTGATCATTATTTGTGTGCTGTTCTAATACTGGCCCCGTTACTGCTCCGTGTCACTGCATGCCTGCCATAAATCTATACATGCCATGCCTCCACGTGTATGGACGTGTCTATGAAGGCAGTTTTGATGAGCAGAAACCATTAAAGATTATTCCGGAGAGGTGCTGTGACCCAGATAAATCAAACCAAGCAGAAGTGAAGGATTGACGTTAAGTTATAACTACTGACATCTTACATACAAACTGACAGCTTTAAAAAAGTCCAACAACAATCACTACAGAAAGCTGAAGGCGCAGTAATATAGGTTTATAATCTGGATGTACACAGATCTCAAACACAGTGGACTAAAACTAGTATTGCAATCAACCTTTTTGACCCAAACATGATTTGCACACTGAATATTTTCACCGCATTTATTGTATAAAAGGAAAAATGTATCAAAAAGGGTCATTGTTTGATTTTACTTGCATAAAGTCTGGATGTTTTATTGGTGTTTCAGCCACCTCTTTTCTGCTGACATGCCTTTGGGGCGTTCCATGTTGTTAAGGCAACTACTATACTGGGAGTATCTCATGTTCATTCCCTCATACTTCAGTGTTACTCATTTGGGGTAATACAATTACTGCTGCTCCTGACAGAAAAGTCATATCATATTAGGGGCTAGCCAAGGAAAGGTTAATGTCGAGGTCAAAAATACATTTAAAAATCCCCTTTTGAAGACATATATTTTGAAAGTACATTATCTCTAGTGTCCAGCACAAGTTTTATTTTTTGGAAAAAGGTTTTAAAAATACTTAGATGGCATTATATTCAGCATAAATTTATGTTTGCATTCTTTGTCCGTCAGTGCTGTTTAAAGCAAAACTTTGATCCTCTTCTATCGGACCTATATTATACCTATGATAAGTTGTAAGGTCAATTTAAAAAGCTTTTGCAACTCTTTTTACAGTGTTCTAAATAAACTGAGATAAATACATAGTAAAATCTATTAGATTAGTTTATTAAGGTATTTGACTTTGTAGATATTATATATGCAACGTACTATGCTAATAAATATACTGAATAAACAACTGAAACTTGTAATTATTCATTCATCCATTATCATGATGGCTACATCCATCTGTTACCAAAACACTTAGGAAACTCTTGCTATTTTATGCCCTTATATATTGAAAAAATACAAACCATTTACTGTTTTGCATATAGACACCTTAGAGGGCCAACAGTACAGATTTTACTGTTTTATGAAAATTGGAACTGTACTTTAAAGTGGTCAAAATGTTAATTTTCTGCCCATTCATTACAGAGGGGTTTTTAAATTAGGTTAAAACATTTACTTCAATCACACATCTAAAAGTGCTCATTATTACTGGCAACATGAGGTATCATTCATCTTTCTACCATAAATAGTTGTGAAAGGGCAAACAAATATATAGTAAGGCTGTCCATCCGTTACTGCTTGGCCAACCCCAGCCGTCCAATCCAAAGAGGTGGGATGTCTGTTGCTGCTGAAATTGTGTGTTAACAGTATCATTCCTACAAACGGACTAGCCTAAATACAGTTCTTGTTTGTAACTTTGCAGTATTTGGTTAGACAGGAACACATGAACCAGCAGAGGTTTGTGTTAAGTCGACACCAGTGAGATCGTCTCCATAACAAACTCCGTCACAATGGAAAATTTCATGGGTCAACGCTCCAGCTGACACAGATGACACCCATAGAAAGACAATTTGAAAAGTGCCAGTGTGAACTAACTCATGACTGCGATTGCTGGAAACAGTGTCTCTGGTTGGATCAGGCCCACACCTGGCCTACTGACCTGCCTTATGACAAGTCCTGGACTCACAGTGGCCAATTCAGACAAAATACTAAAACATCCTCAGGGCCAGAAAGAATTAAAATCTCTCACTTAACATTTGAGTCTTAAAGGGCTGGTGATATAGCCAAAAAAAAAAAAAGAAGAATCTCTGTTTCTTTTAATGAAAAACTCAACTTTCAATTAAATTTTCCTCTATTTAAAAAAACATGAGTGCAGAATGCAAATATATTGAAAAAATATTAACATTATTATTTTCAGAGTAAGTGCATTGAGTCAGACCTTAAAAAAAGCAAAGGCAGTCATTGGTTTCAACAAAGTCACATTGTGCATCCTTAATATTTTACAGAGAGGATTTGCCTGTTCTGTATGTGATACCACGAATCCAAACCAATTCCAATGGACTGAAGTGGTAATGCCACTGCTGTGAATGAGCTTTCTCTACCTCTGTCTGTTGCTGCCATGTTGTTTGTTGTGACTGTGATTCACGTGGGGGAAGGGAAGAGAGGGTTCAACATAGAACTACAGGAACCCAGAAGGTCATGTTGTTGGTAAATTCAAAAAATCTGTATTTTTTGCGTGGTAAGAAAATCTATTTCCTAAAAATAAAATTCAACGTGATCTACAAATTCGATTAAATAGATTTTTTTCCCAGCCCTAGAGCTTTATAAAAGTGGGATTTAAGA
The DNA here is from genome assembly GCA_029814645.1 of Fowleria isostigma. NCBI lineage: Eukaryota > Metazoa > Chordata > Actinopteri > Kurtiformes > Apogonidae > Fowleria > Fowleria isostigma. The sequence continues at coordinate 24,963,225 of JAPTGZ010000012.1, forward strand.
CCATGCTGCATAGTACTTGATAGGTTTAAACAATGGCTTATTTCTGTTACAGGATCTCTCCATCAAATCAATAATGAAAGATATAGTAGATATTGTTGTGAAGTATTGTGGGATCATGGGAGTTGTTTTCATCCACACTGCAATAAAAATCAGTCAAACATGACTCAGGAACAAATAACATAGGTTCACAGTAAATGTGATTTATATTAATCATAAATAAATTCATCATAACCAAGCAATGACAAGTCATGTGATACCCTCCCACACCTCCACATGGTAACTCCGCAGTAGCCGCACTGACCTTATGTGACCTCAGGCAGTGTCGGTCCAGCTGTTTAGTGTTCATCTGACAGCTTTTACACTAGCCCTCACTATCCAAACCAAACACACATATGTGCCATAGCTTGTATAAACTGGACCAAACCAGGTCAGGCGTGGTAGCACCTTTACAGTGCATTAACAACAGTGTCGTGCACACTGTAAACAGGGTATGACTGCATCTTTCTGTGGCCAACTGTAAATCTATTACAGCGATTGAATCACAGACCATGACTGTTATTCAACAAAGACTAAAGGCGCTTCCTGGGAAAAGATTCAATCGCTTCCATTATTGTGCAGACAGTTCAAAGAATAATCATCTAATATACGAGTCACTACAAAGTACCATGTGATGGGTTCCAGTGGTAAACAAAAGAAGTAATGACAGAGAGATATGACAGAAAGTTGGCATCCTAATACTAGAATGACCAACAAAGTCTTTGGGACAATGTATAATCAGGATTTATAATCACTGTAAAAGACAGCACCAGCTTAGTTTAGACCAGAGGCCATAACTGGAAAAACAAACGCATTTAGTGCATCAGTACATATGGTGCTGCACTGCATTGGTTCCAAACCTTTTTTTTGTCTCATGACCCATTTGAACATCACAAATTTCTGGTGACCCCAGACATTCAAAACAGAGACATTCTTTTGCTAAAATAAATGTTTTTGATCATGTAATAGTTTCCTATACCATGTTGCATCGTTATGGATGGACACAGATAGGCCAGGCTGTATGGCAGAAGATCTGAGCCACTGGAATAAAAAGTATAGAAATTAAGATCCAATATATATATCTTATTATTCTATGAAAAAAAGAATTAGTTTTTTTTTCCACAGAAATCTGACTTTCATCTCAAAATTCATACTTTTTCTCAGAATTATAATTGTCAAAAAATATATATTTAAAAAAATTAAAATTTTGAGAAAAAATTCAAACGTCAGAATTCAGAACAAAAAAGTCAGAATGACGTTTTCACAGAAAGCCTACTTTTTCTCAAAATTCTGACTTTTTTCTCCAATTTCTAACTTTTTTAATGTAGATTTTTGAAAATTATTGTTCTGAGAAAAAGTCAGAATTCTACCTTTTTTCCTCAGGCGACCCCATCTGAAATCCAGGCGACCCCACGTGGGGTCCTGACTCCAAAGTTGAAAAACCTGCTGTAGTGACTATAGTGCTGCTGTCCCCAACAGGGCTGAGAGTGACAAAAACAAACACAGCTGGGTGTGAAAGTGGGAGACACATGTGAAGATCACTCTACTATCAAAACACAGGTCCTGCATCCAGAAGACACCACAGGCTCTTCTCAAACCTGTCATTACAATGTATATCATAATCCAACCCCAAGTGGACAGACTAAGATCTAATCAGTCACATTCAGTGGTGATCTGGACCGCACAAGTCCACATTCTTTCAGTCTGAACGCAAGTGTGTCCTAACCCACAATGAAAGAATGCCAACTCAGCTGACAGTCTCATTGAGCACTGAGGTGTCAGATTAGAGTTCCTTAAAGAGGTATGAACTTTATACACACTGCAGTCTTTAAGTCAACATTTAGGGTATATTGATTCATTCACACATCTATTTGTTATATCTACCTTGCAAAAGTAACAAAAGCTAACAGAATTCAATGTTATTTGTTTTGTTATACATCAATTTTTCCATGAGCCAGTTCAAACTAATTTATTAACACTTATCAAGTAACAAAAACTTAAGTATTCTCATTCAACTTCTCATTCGAATGAATTTGGATGTGGATGGAACTAAGGCCACTCAAGTAAACACCTTTTCCTCAGACAACAGAAATGTTTGTTTACATTTAAGCTCACAGGCATCTTTACCTATTGCCATATGTCTATGCTGCAACTTTCGACAGAGATGAGAAGGACGTAAAATAGTGCATTCTTTCACTGCTTCCATCATCTGCTCTGGAAAAAAACAATGTGTTTTTATGTTTTACCAGTTGCTCAGTCAAGAGCCCATGTCATTCTACTTGTCCTGAACAATCATTATTGTTCAATCCTGGTTAAAATAGCAAAAGTAGCAAAACATCCTTTCTTTCCGTTTCTTCATTGGCATTTATGCAATTACACAGAAGCAATACATCAGTTTGTTGAACCCAGACAACATGTGCTTCCACGATGTGTGCTGGAAATGGAATCTGGTTCTGTCTTTTAGGCTACTCAGTGAGCTTTATATTTGCTTATAGAGTGGGAAAGTGTCATTTTGTAACAACTGGTCAGTCAAGATGCATGTGAAGCATTCTAATGCTTTGTAGAGATGCAATTGGAGAACCAGTTCCAAATTTAAAATATGAATCACAACTATATACCTACAACCTTATTACTCTTTCAAATGCCAGTATGTTTTTTCTGACCAGAACCCAGCAACCAAATAAGCTCACAGCACAAAATGAATGAATAACCCAACACAGTCAAATTCCAAGTTCAGCTTAAATATAACCCAAAGCTAAAGACACAGCTGCTTAATCTTTTTACTTTTTCAAACATACAGCTGTAACCATGGCCCGCAGGCCAGTGTGGGTTTACATTGTATACATAAAGCAAACTATATAATATTGTGAGGGCTGGGCCAAAACTGTGTTCATAGGCATAGCCAAATTCTTAACTCTATATGGCACAGTTGTGTTGATTCTGAAAACCTGTGTTAGCTTTCTGTTTCCCCCCATAGAAAAAAATAACCAGGAGTAGACAAAGAATCACTAATTCACTGACTGGTGATGAACAGAATAAATTAGAGCTGCACAATATATCATTTGAGTATCGTCATCGCAATGTACGTGTGCGCATTAGTCACATCACAGGTCCTGCAAAGCAGGAGGTAAATGAACTCAACACATTCTCATCTAATTTCAACAGTACCTGGCTCACAGTGAACACAGCAATCCACCCATCACAATCATTCTTAATCAGTTTGGAGTGAGTCACTGGTGATAACATTGAAAAAATGAGGAAAAGACATGAGAAAATTACCAAAAATGAAGACTTGGTGCCAAAAAGAAAAGCAATGTTCGTTATCTGGAATTATTTTGGCTACAAGAAGAATGATATTGAAAGATGTTCTGTGTCTACAGTGCCTTGCAATTACCACAACAAAAGATAACACAACTAATTTACGTCAGTACCACAAAGCTATTATAACCTCCTGAGTATTTTTTCAGATCGCAATATATATCACAAGGTTAAAAAAACTGTAATGTCAGTTATTTACAATATGCTGCGGCCCTAGAATAAATAATGACATTAGTATCAATAAAATCTTATCATTCTCCCTCCCTACTGCAGAGTGTAAATGACTGCACTTAAAAGCTGACTGCTTGAGATCCAATCATCAAAAATGTGCATTTGCCAGGTCAAAATGGGGTCAAAGATATACTCCATGGATGTATACCATAAAGTCTTAACATTATTTTACAGTCACTTACTGCCTTAGCATTTCTCATATGTTAAACTCTCTAAAGAGTATCCATTTCGTGTAACCGCACAAGGTGGGATCTGGGAAACTCTACTCTGATTTCACAACCCCGCACTTCCCTTCTCTCCCTGCGACTCCTGCTCCCACTCCTTAAGCCCTATCACATCCCCGCCTGTCTCTCTCCACCTCTCCCACACACGTTAGACCTCAGCCTGCCTGCCTGCATCCTCCATCACTGTCCTGCCTCCCACTACTACTCTCTCCCAGACTGTGTGATCACTTTTCTTCTGGCAGTACACTGGGGAGCCACCGCCAAGCCTGCCAAACATCTCGATTCTTATGGGACAAACAATTCAGACGACAACAGTGAAAACCGTGACAACAGAGCTGGAACTCGTGGGGGGAAATAAAAACTCCCTTTCAAGTACATTGAGTGAAATAAAAGAATGCTCTGGGGCTCCAGCAGCAGCCCCTCCCCCAGCCCACCTTTTATTCTAGCAGTGCTGAACAAAGAGATTGTTTATATTGGACACTGTCCTTCCGACATTTAGTTCTCTTCTCTTTGCATAACTTTTCCATGTGGGCTATCTGTTTCGAATTCCTAAGCTCCAGCTCCCTTTAAGTTTCTAATAACTTGCATTTAATTTAGGGTTCAAATTCACTTAGCTAAATCACCTATTCACCGTTTTAACAGCATTACACTGGAGCTTTCTTTTCACTGGTTTATTGAGTTTGCGTCCTTTAAGTCAGCTTATATCAGTTACTGAACACTGAGAACATTTTACAAAGGATAACCCTTACCTTGGGTTTGTTAAACAAGGCTCAGAAGTTTAACACTGTTTATTTGGTGTTACATAACACAGCTCTAGGCCAGTAATGGCCTGGTGTATAGTGCTAACTGGTTTGAAGAGTGTCCAGCTAGAAAACTTACAAAACCTGCTTGTGCAACTGAGCTCTGTGCTATCTGTTTGGATAGCTGAGACATTTTCCTAAGCCAGTGGGCGACTGAGACAACAGTCATGAGGATTGATGGTGAATCTTTTCTTGAACGCCAGAGCTTTAAGCCAATCTGGTTCTGTGGACGGGTGTCGTCACACAGGCCATGGGAGAGTGTGTGGGCCAGGTCACAGGGGGATTAAAGGAAGTGATGTAACAATAAAGCTGCATATCCTGACTCAGAAGTCCCCGCAACTTAAGGGTTAACATGTGATAAACTCTGTTCAGCAAGCAATCAGACTTCTGAAAGGAAAGCAAGTGTGTGGAGGAGAAGAGGATGCTGACGCTTGCTGTTTGGCTCTTAAGCCGTGTTCAAGGGCCCATCTGGGCCTCAGCGTCTGGGATCAATTACAGGATACAACAGAGACTAAACTAATGATCTAAAAGAGAAAGACTCAGAAAACATCCTTGTACTAAAATGCAGAGCTTTACTTCTTTGTCTCTACTCCCCTTCTTTTCATTTGCATTACTATGAGCTTCCACAGTTTCATGGGTAGTCACTAAAAATAAAAAATAAAAAGATTATCAGAAGTGTAATTATACCTCCAGTTAGGAATTCACTTTCCCCAGGATTCAATCACAGGGAAAGAAAGAGGTATGAAAACAAAGTGAAGAAACGTAGCTGTCTAACATTTCAGTCAAAGTAAACTTCTCCATATCCACACTGTAATTCCAAGACTTTGACAATTTATTAAAGACGATTTTAACTACTTTTGGTAAATATTAAATTGTTAATACTTCAGAATTGGAGAATACAACATAACAGATTTACATAAAAACCAGGTGTTTTTTTTAGAGTCATTCTCATAAGCCTGACAGGCTGGTTGCATTCCTACCAGCCAATAATTGTTTTTACCTACTGAAATCTGGCAAGAGCCCAGAGCAGATTATCCTCCTTGGATGTCAATTAAAGGAGGGTAAACTTTTAACGATCTAGAAGCTGACGATAATGTGTCACTGGTTGTTTCATTTACCTGGGTTAAATCCTGGTCCGTCAACAGATGCAGCTCCCGTGGTTTGAAGCAGTTCTGACATTTACTTTTGTTGAAGAAGTTCGCTTGAAATTTCCTACAGGGGTTCTCCTTGGCGGTAGACATGATCATTCACCTCTTTTCAGACTCAGTCGGTTTTCTCTGGAGTACTTCTGATCAACAGTGGAGTTGGTAATTCCGCTGTTTTCTTGTGCGTGTCGTTCTATCCCAACGTGGAAAAAAAGGCTCGATGCATTTTTAGAGAAAACACCTCACAGGAGTTGAAATGTTAAAATAAAACGCCTCTTTTGTCACTTTAGTTGTATCCCATTTCTGCTTCCCAATAAATAATTAGCTGCCATTAAGCCAGCCTTCCCATCACCCCGTCAGTGATGAATGCTCCTCAGTCCATGGCCTGCGACCACAAAGCGGAGTGGCGAGAGAAGTGGCTAATATCCTGTTAGCTTGCCAGTGGGTTTCCAAATCAATAACGTGATGGCGTAAGCCACAAATGCAACGTTTGCACACATTTATCGCCTGCAGGCTCCGAGGCGACAGCGTCCGTCAAGTAACTACAGACTCCCATGTGAAGGACCCGGTCCAAAAGAATGCTTGCAGACAGACAGCAGGCTACTATCTGAGTCGCAAGCAGTCAGTCCATGCGAAGTTCATCCAGTGCTCCTTTGCTAGGCTACGGTTAGCCCAGTTAGCTAGCCAGATAGCTAATGAAATCCTCTCCTGCCTGGCGTCTTCAACTTGACTTTTCCAACAGAGACCGTCCGAAAATCCAAACGGTTCCAGTGCTTTTGCTCCAGATATAGACGGTGCATGCAGGAAAAGCACCTCTCGGACGGTTCCTGGGAGCTGAATCAGTGTTTAGTGTTTGGTTCCATAACTAGCTTGGGTAGCAGCATTAGGTTTATTTTCTTCTTTCCAAACGGAACGAGGGAGAGGAGAGAGAGCACACACAAGCGTCTGGAATTCCGTGAGATATCGCGATAACTGCTCACTGTCGCCACCAGCAGATACAGTGATGTAACTGCACAATTCACGAGTTTACCCTGAAAATATATACAGTAAATACCAGTTAACAGCCGATTAAAACATATTTAATCTGCACTAAAGGCATTAAATACAATAAAATAGACACGTACAAATAAAAAAGTTGGTGGGAAAAGTAAGTAGATATAAAGTGATAAGATAACTACATATACACGTTAATAAATATGAATACATGTAGTTAGTTTAGTTAGTTAGTTTACTAGTTTATTTCACGCTTATACACTATTTTTAACACTCATTACATATATATGCACAATATTCAGTGCTGTTTATATACATCTCAGTATGTGTACACAGATATACATGGAGAGTTTGTTATTAACACAATATTCATAGAGAAGTTTACATGAGCAAGTATACATAGAGAAGTACACATAAAGAACTATACATTTAGAAACATACATAGAGAAATATTCATAGAGAAATATACATACAGATATTGGTTGTAAATGTGTTTAAATTCTCAAATATTGATAAAAGCTGATGCAATTAATGGTGATTCACAAACAACAATATAAAGGTAACATGAACAAAAAATTGATTACAGATACACTTAATAAATATGACTGTATAGACTCAATTAAAATCAGTCAGTATTAAGTGTAATATTTTAATTATTAATGAATGAATGTGTTCAGTTTTCAAAAGTTGGTAAAAACTATTAAAAACAAAAATGGAATTAATGGCTTTAACATTAGATGTTATGTTGCTGTGGTAGTAAAATAATGCCATAATTTGTATGCAGGATTTTTACTTTGAGTGAAACTGAAGCTAATTTTAATACTATATATTCATGCATAATTTGGAAAGAAAGAAAAAAAACTTTTTTAATGACTACACACATTAAAAAATATATATATGTATATTTTTTTACAATGTTGATCATTAATCAACAGAAGGTATGGTTTTCATCTACTGTTCCCAGCCTGAATTTAAAAATGTACCTAAAAAACAGGAAGAATCTTCATAAAAAAGAGAAAACATACACAAGAAATCAAATCATTGATAAAATCTAGTCATTATAACTAATAAATACTATCAGGGCAGCAAAATCAAAGACCTAATAAAAGGATAAATATAACCTCAGTAACACTTGACCTTAACACACAGCAAGAGTAAGTATCTCACTTGTTGCTAGCCATCCCTTGACGCTGGCAACAAGGAAACATGCCTCAGATACTATGGACCACATGTGTGTATTAATGGCTGACTCAAGCACGGGCTATTATAAGCAGTAGGTTTCAGTGGACAGCAGTGAGTCAGACAGACAGACAGACAGACAGACAGAGGGACAGAGCTGTGTGAATGGACAAGGGACACAGAGGGAGGAGAAGGGACCAATACCCTGTTACCTAACTGAACCCGGAAAAAAAAAGCCAACAGCAACAGCCAGTCCCGCTGAAGGATTAGCTCCCTGTCCGTGCTGTAAGTGAACCAAGAATAACACAGATTACAGGTGTGTGTTTGTGTCTGGGTTGTTGCTATAGACGATCACTCACAGAGCTGCGACTAACCCACTCGGATCCAATCACGTACCAAGGCCAAATATGGGACTGGACTGGGAAGTGGGTCTCTAGAGTCTTTCATAAATACTAGTTTTAATACAGATTAGCAGTCGTCTTAATGTGTTTTCCCAAGTAAAGCAGTGCAAGTAAGGTTACTTATATATGTGGGCCTCCTTAGTTGCTCCCCTTGGGGTATCTTATGACAATATCCTTGAGGTGACATAGTCCAAGAGCTGTGTGCATGGCCAGAATATATTTAGCTGTTCTTCTCAAACTCGCTTTACATGGTAAGTGTAAAGAGACCTCGAGGGCTGCACAAGTTACATTTTTGTTCTTTAAAACATAAATTCAATAGTTCCTAAAAGCCTGAAATTTGACCTACTGTATATTGTTCTGCAACTTCAATGAAACATAACTGTACTGTACTGTTTCATAGCCTGGGTTTTACTTCTTTACTCCCAGCGAAACACACTCAGGAAGGCTATTGTCTAACACACATGATAGATTTGCAGATTGCGCCGATATCCACTTAGTTCGCAAAACAGGAAAGCTCTGATCAGGTGCATCCTGGTAAACCCCATCATCTCGTATTGGTGCTGACTGAATCAATACCAGATACAGAAGAGTTAGTGGGTTCTGAAATAGGGTTTGTGAGCAGAGGTGGCAAATGTAGACTTGTGTTTGAAAAGGATTTAGGGAAAAGCAGCTAAATTAAGATGTATAAGTAGAGGTATTAAAGTACAGGGCATCAGATATTAAAAAGTAGCCGTTTTGCAGGAATTTCTGTCCAAAGCTGTGATGGGAAGATAATGAACCCACTGTTGTCTCCTTTATTAGAAACCAAATTTGTTTTTATGTCATTCTAAATATTTAACCCATATGGACCCAATGTGACATTCTTGGCACTTCCCAAATGAATTTTTCTCTATATTTAACTGTCCTTAAGCAGTTTATTGCCATTTATTTTAATATGATCTTCTGTATTTTTTTTTTCCAGTGAAAATCAGATATTTTCCTACATTTAATTTACTAATCATGTAGATGTTTGTAAAAGCTTAAAGTAAAGTTCAGGATAATTCTATCAAAGGCAAAGAAAACTGAAGAAAAAAGGACTTTTTCAGTATAATCTATCATTAACTGAATATAAACCGAGTGTGTCCATCCATTGTCATTGAACCAACTCCATGGGATTTACTGGTGAATCAATGTTGTAGAAGATGATGGTGTTTCCATGGAAACTGTAGAGCTACTGAACGTCCAAATGGGTCATATCTAATGACCATGAAAAGATGAATGACTGTATTTTATACCAATTATTTACATGGAATAGTGGATGAACAGGGATTAAACAGTATATATCAGTACATGATTTTGGTAGATGGGGGATATTTGGGTCTTTATGGGTTAAAAAAGGTTAAATATAGAGTCTTTATGGATTAAGCAAGTATTTGTACATTTGCCTGTAAGCTTTGTGTACTTATGTTTGGCTAACTGCTAATGCACTTACTGATTTTATTATCTTGTATGCCATAAAAGTGCTTTCTAATCTATTGTTTTTAAAAATGCAATATAAATTAAAAAAATATTAATTTTGATCCAAGATTGGGACTATTTTGAAGGAGAATTGAGATAAGGTAGAGATCTACTTTGTGTAAAATTATTGTATTTATATGTGCAGTAGATTTTGAGTTAACAGGGAAATTGTGCAGACATATATACAGGTAAAAAAAAAAAATAATCTATAATTTTTTAAATTTCAGTTTTAGATTCAGATTGTTCCTTTTAATTTATAATGTGAGCAATCTGCTGAAATGTAAGAGCACATTTCTGTATTTTTTTTACTTTTATGAATGAAATAAATAAACTAAACTAAACTCGAAAAATATCTACTTTTCACTTTCCCATCATCCTTATCTCATGCTGATATTGTCTTGTTTCTTCTTGTCCACTTTTAGGTTTTGATGAAATTTTCTTTTTGTTCAGTTGTCACTTCTTTTATATCAAGTCTTTTCTGTTTTGTTACATACAGAAAAAATATTAGACCATCAAAGGTCATCAAAAACAATGATTATGCAATCAAGTGCTAACTCCTGTGTGTATCATGTGAATAAAACAAACAGAAAAGAAAACATGGAATGCCTCAAAGCATTGTTTTTGTCAGTACAATGTCATAGATGTTAACGTAAGAACTTACATGATTTTGGTTATTATCAAGTAAACCATGAAAAATGGATAGATATCAACTCTGAAATTAAATTGTTATGAGGTATTTTTGTTGTTATCATTACATTTGTCCAAACAAATGTACCTTTAGTTGTAGGAGGCATTAAAATGAATAAGAAATTGAAGAAAACATGGGGCGGTCTAATATTTTTTTCCATAACTGTATCTAGGACACGCTGATAATTCAATAATGTAATCATCTTTCCTAAATTATTTTTTCTTTAAACCTCTTGACACTGAAAGGATTTGCAATGATGCAAGATGAAAATAGTCAATCATTAGTTTCGCATGCATTAAAATTAGTATAATTTTACATATTTATGGAGTAAACAGAGCAAAAATGGATTTATTTAACCCTCCTCTTATATCATATTTCTGTTTCTATCTCTAATGTTAAGGGGTTGGTTTTGACTCATATCTTAAATCAGCTTTAAAATACACTAATAAAAACAATTATCTACCATCCAATCTGTTTCTCATCTCTTGGTTACCTTGTTATTCTTATCCATGAAAATATTGGTTTTAATATTTTTTGATGTGGGCCTCTGGGCATTTTTTTTTGTCAGTATACCCTTGGACGTGCATTCTGACAGTCACCAACTCCAGACTGAATTAACCTCACATGTTTGCTTGTTTTGTTTTTGTGCGGGTATACTGGATAACAAGGCTAAATAAATGAGAATCCACTAAAGCTCATATGATTGTTAGAGGAGCTGGTGTCAATGTGTTGGCTGACAGTGACCTTATGATTTCAGTTTTGGCTCTAATTATTGCTTTATGATCTTATTTTTATAACTGGGT
>JAPTGZ010000012.1:25037796-25052791 GCA_029814645.1 Fowleria isostigma
AATTTTGTGAAGTATTGTGTGATTTACATTTACATCATCTCTATTTTTTCTTAGTTAACTGTGTAGAATATTGTAATGTATCACAATATCGTGATATCATGGTATATTGTGATACCATTGTATCGTGATCTAAGTATCGTGATGCATATTGTATTGTGAGATTCTTGCCAATACTCACCTCTAACATTCACACTCTGGTGGTGGAACATTTATACACCCGTGTGAATACACTGGAGGAAATGTCTTGCCCAAGGACACAGCATGACTAGGGCAGAGCAGGATTCAAACCACCAACCCTTTGGTTACTGGACAATCTGCTCTACCTCCTGAGCCACAGACTCCTTCACTAGCAGTTTTTTTGGTTTTTTTACCAAGTCATAAAGTAAAAAAAGAAAAAAAAAAAATTCTAAGAACGACATTTAAAAGTGCAGTATTTAGGATATGTAAAGATTTATTAATGATCTACTAATCCCTTTTTAATTTCCAATTTGTGAATGAATTGAATAACAAGCACCGTCCTTGAGGCACCAGAGAGGGATTGAAGAAATCTGAGGAAAAACCAAGCAGAGACAGTCTGTACATAGAAATCAATGCACAGACTCTTATCATGGATGTAGACACCTGAGAAAGTATATCTCATGTCGAATCTTTTGTCAAGTAATGCATTCCGAAATTGACTGACTTATTAACTTTAAGACCCTTTTGTTGTTCAGTGCCAAGTTAATAAACATCAGAAATTAACAACAGTTGTATATCTAATCAAATCCAAACTAATCTAAATTTGGTTATAAAGTGCATTTAAAAACAACAGTTGACCAAAGTGCCACACAAAAACCAATAAAATGCATATTTAGAACGTTAAAACACAAAATATGTTACAATAATATGCAAATACTCTTGATTTTTTCAATGTGGGTTTAAGAAAAGAAGTCAGTTTATTTTTAAACATTGTCATTCAGGTCTTTTTGACCAAAAAATCTATAAAAGCTGCAGGGTTTAATAGTTTTTAGCTCATGCATGAACTCTTTGACCTTGTATTCAGGAAAATACACCCCATAATGCCCTGATTTTGACAGGGTTTTCAGACAGATAGGGGGAGTTGAATGGGTGATTGACAGCTGTAATTACCAATCACTGATCAGATTCTATCAGACGTGACCCGGACTTGACACTGCTACTCTAGTCTTTGCCTCAACATAGAGATCTCTGCCCGGAAAAGTAGATCGCTTTTCTACACAACATGACATGACATGAGGTTCACCTATATTTATAGTAATAGTTATAGTTTTTTGTTTGTTTGTTTGGACTGAGAGGAGAGAGCTACAGATGGCATTTCACATTCTGGCTCTTTGTTCCTGATATTGGCTTCTGCAGCTCAAATTCAAATTATGAATTGATGGAAAGCGTTTTTATTGACTGGATGGGACTCTAATCGTGCAGGAGTTGACCAATAATATTTTAAAGCCTGATTTTATCAGAACTGTTTGGAGCAGGAAAACGATAATAATTAATTTATCTGCTGCTATCCCCTCTTCTCCCCTTTAGATACTAGAAATTAGTAACTTTTGAGACCAAATAACTATTATTATCTAATGGCTTCAACTTCTGCTGCGGTAGTTTATAAACTATCCCATTGATGGTGAGCAATTTGGTATATTACAAAAACTTAAAGCTGTGTTTGGCGTTTGTCACCAATATTTCATTAAATCTATAAAACCCTACGCACTTGAATCACAATGAACAACTTCAAAGATGACTCCACCCCAAACAGTCTATTTGTTTACATTACAAAATGAAACCGTTACTCAGGTTTTTTTGGAATTCCACGCAGCTGCAGTATGACCACACCGGCAAAAAATAACAGAAACGGCTTCATTGCTTCTCGTTACTGGAATTCCAAAAGAACGTGAGTGACAGTTTCATTTAGGTTTCATTTTGGTATATAAACAAATGGATTGTTTGTGGTGGAGTACGCTTTGAAGTTGTTAACTATGAGGCAAACGATTCAGGTGCATAATCACAGAAAGACTAACGGATTCATGATACTTAGGTTATCACTTGGGTTTTACAGATTTGATCAAAAATTGGTCATGCACAGTTTTATCAACAAAAAGTTTTGGAAAAAATTATTCGACCACCAAAAGTCATCAAAAACAGTGGTAATGTAATCAAGTACTAACTCCTGTGTGTATCATGTGACTAAAACAGACAGAAAAGAAAACACGGGATGTCTAAAATCACTGTTTTTGTCAGTACAATGCCATAGATATTGATGTAAGAACTTATGTGATTTTGGTTATTATTAAAAAAGAACATAGAAAATGGATAAATATCAGCTCTGAAATTAAACTCTTATGAGCTATTTTTGTTGTTATCACTATATTTGTCCAAACAAATGTACCTTTAGTTGTACCAGACTTTAAATTGAACAACAAATTGAAGAAAACAAGAGTGGTCTAATAAATTTTTTTCTGTGACTGTATGACATTATGTGTAATAGCAACAACTGCTGCTGTAACTGCTTTAGTTATGCTGTAAAAGTTACACGAATCCCGATGTGAATCACTTTATTAGTGTAAATAATGGTCAGTGTGATCACAGGCCATAAAATGAGTATTCCTGTTATAGGTGGAATAAAGGTCAAGACAAAACTTACAGAGATCTTTATATTGTAAACTATATTACCAAAAGGTACAACTTAAAGGAGAACATAAGGAGATATCACAAAAGGAAATGGAGGGTCATCTGAAGTACTTGCTTGAAATTACATTTCTGTATAGAAGCTTTTATCTTTCAGACTGTATCATGGAGAATCAAATGGACAATGAGATATAGAGTATCTTCCTCAGAATCAGTCCTCTTCTCCCTCTGAGTGAAATAACATTTAGATTCACGAGAGCAATTGAGATCAGAGCCTCTGACAAAGATCCACTAATGGCGTTTGGAGCGGAGATTGGATCTGGAACAGCGCTGCGATAAGACCAGAGATGGACTGGAAGTTTCCTCCTTAGTGCGCTGTCTGGGATCAATAGCTCTATCTCCTCACTCTGACCTTGGGTTGACTCCGGCATTAGAGCGGTTAGCGTTGGTCAGCTCGGCTTCTGTTACAATTAGCAGGAAGCTTTATCCTGCATTGGCATAATCCCCCCGCATAGGCACACAGGGGTCAGGTTACACAGCCTTTTCTCTCTCTGCAGCTCCAGAGGAATCCATTAAAATTGCTCAGCTGGAAATTCACATCTTACTCGTGATGCTTTTTGCTGAAAGATGGCATGACAGGTGAACGATGAAAGAGGGGAGAAAAAGGAAGGGAGGGGAAGAGGAGATAAGGCACGGGTGAGCTGGAGGTTAAGAGGTGAAGTCAGTGTTACCACAACCTCACACATCCCCGCTGACCTTTGCATCAACCTTGGGGACTGTCATCAGAGCAGGGATCGTGTGTGTATTTGCGCGGAAAGGTTGACTTCTTCAAGTTCTGCCACGGTCTGGAACCGCTTTGTCCTCCAGACAGCACGGCTGGTTGGAATTTTTTTTTTTTTTTTTAGATACAGCAAGATTTATTGATATTTTATTGACTCTGAGTTACGGGCAGAGCTTTAACCTGAGAGGCTACATTGTCAGTTTTTGCTTCTCTCTTTCATTTCAAGGAAGCCACGTAAAGCAGTCACACAGAGAAGGCACTTTACAGATGTCAGAGTCAAGAGTCTCTTTTCTAAACACTATAATTCTGTCACCACATGCTTGGCTTATTGTAGCCACTCCTTGGTTTTATGGTGCTTCTCCGCTTCGTGGTCCTGACCACAGACTGTACAGAAGAAGTGGATGCAGCCACCGTGACATTTGTAGACTGTTGTTTGGAAGCATTTAGCTGAAAGTATCCGTTTTTTTGGAGACATGAGTAACCACATTTGGACAGGAAGGTTAAGCTGGGAAGAGCGGTAAAGCTCGCCAAACACTGCCGCCAACTGAAGCAATGAACGCACTTCTAATACTGTCATGTTGAATGCCACTAAGTATTTTCAGCTGCTGGTTTAACCTCGACTTGCTTTTGGTACTTGATAATTCATTTTCTGCCACTAAGTCGCACTTCACACATTGGTAATATAATGATAGTGAAGATTCAGTAGATCAACGCTGTGGTGTTTTCATGTCATGGTTTTATTTTTCCTCTATTTGCTTAGAACTATACAATTGACAACTTTTACCAAATAAAAACCAAAAAGAGACAAGTAGTGTTGAGTGGAAGAATGTCACTACATACCTTGACTTTGACCAGTATATTGATTTTTCGCTTGACTTT
Organism: Fowleria isostigma; assembly: GCA_029814645.1. Lineage (NCBI taxonomy): Eukaryota > Metazoa > Chordata > Actinopteri > Kurtiformes > Apogonidae > Fowleria > Fowleria isostigma. The sequence goes on from JAPTGZ010000012.1 coordinate 25,042,097, forward strand.
TCACAGCAGTTTTTTGTCCTGTCAATGCAGCATTTATTTCAGAATATTAGTTGGATAAATGCTATAGAATATCATAGAACGTAGTATTTTGTTTAAGTTTGTTGGGCTAATTATTGTCATGTTCTGACAAAGTTCATACCACATTAACCCATAAAGACACAGTGCTACTTCTGTGGCACGTCCAAAATATTTTTTTCCCTATATTTAACCTTTGTTAAATATTTTATCACAATTTATTATATTATTATTTATTATAATTATTCTCTGTATTTTGAGGGTTTTCAGTGTAAATCAGGTATTTTTCTGTATTTAATTCACTGATCATGTAGATCAGGGGTGCCCAGTCCTGGTCCTACATGTTCTAGATGTTTCCATCTCCAGCACACCTGACAGTTATTAGCAGTCTTCTGCAGAGCTGATGATAGGTTTATTATTTGGAATCAAGTGGAAGAGAGGTACATCTAAAACATGCAGGATAGTAGCTCTCCAGGCCCAGGATTGTAAACCCCTGATGTAGATGTTCATGTAAGCTCAGATTAAAGTTGAGGGTTATTAGATCAGAAACAGAGAAAACTGAAGATAAAGTGACTTTTCCAGCAAAGATTTTAATAACTGAACATAAAAACACATGTTTCCACCCACTTTCATTTATCAAACTCCATGGTTTACTGGAGAATCAGTGTTAAAGAAGATACCAGTGTTTCCATGGTAACTATGGAGCCTCTGAACGTCCAAATGGGTCATATCTGATGACCATGAAAAAATGATAAACTGCATTTTACACAAATTATTTACATGGATTGATAGGATCAATGAATCAGTGGGTATTAAACATTTACATCAGTAGATGGTTTTGGTCACCAGTGGGGGTTTGAGTCTTTATGAGTTAATTAAGTTACGTGAAGGTCGTTTTCTATCCATATGCACATCTTCTGAAAATCAAGTTTTCTCTGCTACATCTGTGAGGTATTAATTTGCCTAAATTTGTTTTGAGACACCATTCAGGACATACAGTGACGATAAGGGAGGAGCAGAATCACCAGTGTTATCCGAGTCATCTGCTCCGATAGTCCTGATTCATTTGCAATTCATATTGAACTCGTTAAGGGGAGCTTTTAAATTCATACCCATACATTGGTGCCTTTGTCTCGCCATGACGCAGCACATGGTGCTACTTGTGTTTTTGTGTTTTTACAATGGCATTTAATTGCCATGCAAATCGCACAAGAATGGCTGCCAAAACATTTGATGTCGAGCAGGATTCAGTGGGCGGGAATTAGCAGAAAACACGTTAGGCGGATTTTCTGATGAATCAGATTTGTAGATCTGCGGGGAATAGGAGTGGTAGAGTACAGAGAGTGGTTATTTCTAAAGTATAGTTTTTAGTATATTAGCATGTTTCTGGATTACAAACATCTTACTGAAATGGGAATTAATTAATGCTATGAAGACAGATTTGATTTGGCCGCCACGCTGTGTTTCGTTACGCACACAAAAGTGAGTGTGGCTGGGGTTCAGGTGTGGTCTATCCTGTCCTCATACTGTACTGGACGTGATCACCATAAGGCCCAGACGGGTGAGGCCATCTAGGCTTCATTAAGAGCCTCCCCTGGGGTTTGGTAAAGAAGAGCGGGGGTGTCCGGGGCCCCTCTATGATGGATGTCTACTGGAAGTGGACAGGGCACAGTCACAATGGACCGACCCCTTAATAGTCCCTCATACAGAGGAAATGGATGAGCGATCCCCCAATAGCACGCATTTTGACACACAAAAACACACGTGAATCTCAGATTTGACTGTGAAATAAGGAGCCTAATGAACCCAGTCGATATTCTGCTCTTTTACTGGTTATTTATTTCTCTTTGGATTAGACATCAAAGATAAACAGACCAGACTTTGCATCTTTGATCCACAGCTCCTTTAACCCATCCCTGCACATCTCCTTCTGTACATGTGATAAACATTGCAGTTGCTTCAATTTTGTTAACACACACTCACACGCAGAGACACACACCCCAGTAGATGACACAGCATGCTTCTGATGAGGCTCCAGAGGGTCCTGGCACCCCCAGTCTCCACCTGCCACTCTCAGTCCCAGCTGAGACCCAGAGCTGCATTACAATTCTCAACCCCCCCTTTACACTTACACTACACTTCTTGATTTCATACTGCACTCCTCGTTATACAAACATTGCCTACTGGTTGTACAGCATCTCCAGCCGCCTACACTTAGTTACTCTAAGCCCTCTTAGGATCAATAGCCGTTGGCCTTGGCTGGCCCGGACCAATTCACCAGGGAGGGCCGCTGAAATATTGGGAAATGGACGAACAAAAGAGAGGTTCCTCAAAGGCAAACACAGGCTTATTATAAGCTGGATAATCCCTCTGTTCACCATACTGGACGTTTGATCTTACACTCGCTGGTAAATGAGCAGTGTAAGGATTCGGCTTAAACATCCTTTTAAAACTACCAATTAATTCAGTTAACTTTTTTTTTGTGAGGGATTTCCTTTGTAAACCTCGGTGCTGCCGGCCCCTTCTGTTCACCTACTTGAACACAGCGCTCAGGGCCATCCCGCTGTTAAATGGTCAAGTGTATGAGGCATTCTGATGTGGAGTTTTACACATTCTGTGAGCCTGCAGATATTCCTAAAAAACTTGCATATAGTTTGTAAGTGTCAGTGTAACAGTCTAAGCATGGAGGAAATGTATGTTTTGTTTTAAGAGTTAAGATATTTTGGTGAAATATTATTATAATTTATGTTGTTATCTTTATTTATTGAAAACATGTTTCATTTCATGTATAGGAGCCATTGTATGTTGTTGTACGTTGAGATTAATGTAAATTTAAAAAAAAAAAATTTCAGTTCTATTGGTAATATCGCAAGGCTTGGTGAGAGTATGAGAAGCTGCAAGTTCCGTTTTAGCCCAGACATGCTAAAGCCTTTGATCAAACCACATCTGCAGCAGCTATAAAAAGAAGCTAGCCACCCAAGGTATTTTGTTATACTGTACACATTTAATGCAATGTATATTTATAATCACAATTGTTCTAAGTAATATATGTTTATTTAGAATGTGCAAAACGAAAAGACTGTTCACTTGAGATCTCCGAAGTGACAGGTGGTCATAAGGTAGGACAGCTTTTTGCTATTCACATGTTATGTTGTTTAGCATTTGGTTAAGTGCTCAAATACATTGTATTTTATTTCTTTTAGTTTTCACGGTGTTTGAGAAGCCAAATAAAGTGCCCATCTTTAAGAAGCCCGTGCTGTGTTGTCATCTTGGAGCCGTATAACTAATAGCAAAATGTGTGATGTAGAAATGTAGTCGTCTTATCTTCCAAAAAGATTAACAGAAACCAACTGACCAGTGGATTGTGTTGGGAAGTGTAGTACGCATGCACAATGTCTGCTTGGACCGCCTTCACATCTGATTACAGGCTGAATTCACCATCTTTAGTCACACCAAATGTTCTACAGTTATTTTGTCCATAGTTGCATTCATTTCTGGCCAAGATCTTGTATACATGACATCTTATTCACATCCCAAAGACTCTTATTGGGGGTTCAAGTCTGGCCAGTCCGTATGTGAAAATGATGTCTCATCCTTTCTGAACCACTCGTTCACAATCTGATCCAAATAAATCCCAGTATTGTCATCTTGGAATATGTCTGTTTCATCAGAGAAGAAAAAAATCCACTGATGTTCAAACCTGGTTATTCATTATATTCAAGTCATTTATTTTACACATAATGTTTGGAACCTAGACCTGACCATTTCAACTGCAGATCTTAACACTGCCTGTTAACACTGTTTTTGAAGACTTTTGATGGCTTGATTGCCTAATTATTATTTCTGTGACTGTTTATCTATGTAAAGGGTCATGAGGTAACTTTTGTCATGACGGCGCTATATAAATAAAATTTGTTTGAAATTGATTGATTGAAGTCCAACGAGGACCTCTTAGCGATACTTTTGAAAACATGTTCAACAGCTTAATTTTTAATGTAAGCATGACAATTTATCATTCACTTTCATGCCTCAAATCCAACTGCTAGAAATTCCCACTGTGTTTACATACAATACAGTGCGTAGTAGAGATAAATTCAGCATGTTAATGGACATGACTGTCAGGAGATGAGCAATGCAACATAAGAGGCTCAGCAAAATGCAACCACACTGGCCACAAATGTCATTTGAGACATTGCTTACAGCTGTATAACTTATCTCACATGACTCTTAGTTCAATATTGAACATGAACTGCACTGGAAATATGCTAACCTCCATTAACACGAGTCATGGCAGGAAGACTCACAGTAGTAAAAGCTGTGAGAAGAAATGTATTATATTCTCTTTAAAGTCAAAAATAGAAACATCGGTAGAGTCTGAATGGTGGTAAATGTATTTTTTTTTTACAACTAAGGGCATAAATTGTAATGTCCTTGGTTGCATAATGAAAGAGAAAAAACTCTAAAAGTTAAATTGAAGATGCACCCTTGGAAGTTTTCTATGCCAAAAGCAGGATAGGGGCATATTAAATTATCATAAAAACTAACAGCTACTTTGTCTGTCAATTAGTGCGTCTGGGCAAAGCTCATAGCTGAAGCATATTTATAATAGACCTTTTCTTTTGATGGTGCTCTTTGGGGCAGTAATTAGCTCTTTGTGCTTAGGTAATGGTATGGGACTCTTGGCTCTAAGGCTATTCACAGACAGATTGCTAATGGAGGTGCGTTTGTATTCACTCCCATCATTCCTTCATCAGTCACCCAACCCCTTTCATTTAAAACACTCTAGCAAATGCTCTTAGACACACAAACAGTCGGATGAGTGCACACACCGTCCAAGTCTAGTAAAAATCCACCACACCCACCCTTTATGTCCTAACAGATGAAGGGAGTTTGTGTGTCTACGTGAGTGTAATTTGGGTTTTTAGAAATGTGTCTTTGTGACGGTGAGGAATGGTTCCGTTGGGAGCGCAAATGGTTGACTAATGACTGAATAATGAGTGTATGTTTGTGTTTTTCAGCGAGTGTGTATGTGTGACAGACGGTGCGGCTCCTCCTGTTCAGGGTATTGCAGTTAAAAGGGAAGTCTTCAGGCTAAGTGGTGGTAAGCGCTCGCTCACACTGATCAGATCAAATGAAATCACCGTGTGTGTGTGTGTGTGTGTGTGTGTGTGCGTTTGAGCGCCTGTGTCGGTTTCATAGAAGCGGAGCCAGTTTGGTGGGTGGATCTATTGACAGGGGCTTGTGTTGCAGCTCGTTCTGAAACCTGAGCTGATACCAGAGGACAGTCAGAGCATCCTGTCCTCAGAGTATCAACGCTATGTCCCTTCTGTACACTTTCTGCTTCATTTATCAGTTCTCATTCATAAATACCTGCTACTTTGTGTCCCTGTGCATAAAAAAAAAACAAAAAAAAACAAACAAAAACAGCACAAACTGACCCAAAGTGAATAATCAGAAAACAAAGTGTGATCAGCATGATTGGACAGAAGTCAAATATTCTGTAAAAAATATCCAAATTTTCTTGTACTAAGCAGATATGCCATTGGAGTAAGCACAATTTGTTCAGGTAGATTTGTTAAAGAAGTGATATTTTGCTTTTTTAACCGGAATTATACATTTTAAAACATGTCTCTGTGGTCTACATAAACTGTAAATACTATACTTGGGTCTGAATTCTTCATTATTTCAACTCCACAGGTCCATTTTTAATACTATTTCTGAGTAATGACACAAGGAAAGTCGTTTTGAGAGCTGGCCCTTTAAATGCAAATGAGCCACTTCACACCCCACCCACTCCAGGTTGTTGACCGTGCTGTTCTGACTCGTGTTCGTTAATACAACCAACAAAAGCTTAAAGTTTGGACATATTTTCAGTATGGACTACAACTGCTGCTGCTGACAAACAATTATTGGAAGTCTTGACCTTATATGTGCAAATGTCATGATGTAACTCGTTATAGATGTAACAAATTAAGAAGGAATTAAAACGGGTTGTAGAAGTCTACTTGATTTTTGCCAAAATGAATTTAAAGATAGCTCTGCAGCACCTGGAGGGTTCACATTCAAACTTTATGAACTATTAGGGTCCAAATACACAAATAAACTGAGAAAAGTGGGTTTAGCAAAATATGACCACTGAAAATTTCAACTTGAAAAAACCCCTTTTAAAGCTAATGTTTCATAGTTTGTTAAAAATAAATACCAACAATAGTGTTTGGTTGTTAAAAATTGCCCTAAAAACATAAAAATAATTTTAGAAAATTGCCTAAATGTCCTTGAAATAAGACTCTTTTACCTTCTTGATGTTTCTTTTTTCAATGTCGGGATAAACAGGCCTAAATGGACTCAAAAGAAACAATGTCATGGCAATATTGAAGTGAAATGGAAGCATAAGAGTAAACATACAAAACAGATTGAAAAGTTAGAAGAGAGAAGTGAGGTCAAACAGAGAAGTAATTTAACCCTCAAGTGACCAAGCTGTTTTCACGACTAATTTGACCAAGTGAGATCATTTCTGACCCCATTGACTTTTTATAGGAATACTTCTAAATGATTGTTTTCGGGTTCTTCATATTTATTTTACTCTGTAATATATTTGTCCATCATTTAATATAATAAGGTATGGAATTTGAAATTTTTTTTTGTCGAAAAATGTAGCCAAAAAACACATGCCAACTCGTTTCCATCAATGGAGCTATTTTCACCCTCACTTTGGACATCAAGAATTGTCTCAGTACTAGTGCAGCCGTAAATCTGTCTATTCTACATCTGTTGGCCATGCTTCCCTGCAAAACAGTAAATATAATGATTAGAGTTGGCAAATTACAATACCATCTGAAGGTATAATGTTGAAAATCTCACAGATTTTACCAGGGTCATAAGTGACCCAGCACAAGTTTGGATTATACAGTACTTGCCACACAGATTGATTGATCCTTGCAAAATTCTATGAACAAATGCAGGACAAATAGATTGCCATGGCAGTAAACTTTTTTCCAATTAACCCATAAAGACCAAGTACTACTTTTGTGTCAGTTCCCAAATGAAATTGTGTTTATATTTAACCTATTTTAACCCATAAAGAGCTAAACATCCACCAAAACATCTACTGATATAAACTATAATCCCCGTTGATCCACTAATACAGGTAAATAATTGGTGTGAAATACAGTTAATCATCTTTTCATGGTCATTAGATATGACCCATTTGGACATTCAGAGGCTCTGTAGTTACCATGGAAACACCATCATTTTCTACAACATTGATTCACCAGTGAAACCCATGGAGTTGGATCAATGACAGTGGATGGACACACTGGGTTTATGTTCCGTAAATGATAGATTTTGCTGAAAAAGTTACTTTTACTTCAATTTTCTCTGTTTTTGACAAAGTAATCCTCAACTTTACTCTACATTTTTGTGAACATCTACGTGATAAGTAAATTAAATGTTGGAAAATACTAGATTTTCACTGAAAAAACACAAAATACAGAATATAACAATAAATAGTGATAAACCACTTAAGAATTGTTAAATATAGAGAAAAAATAAATTTAGGAAGTGCCGCACATGTCACGCTGGGTCCTTATGGGTTAAAATTTGAAAAATAGTGCACAAAAATATAAGCCCCTCAGTCATAAATGACTCCACTTTAAGGAGAGTGAAGAAAGTGTGTGTACCCTAAAATGTCTTAATATTACTTGTAACAGTCATTTTGGAGAATCTTATCTATTTGGGGTGTTTTAATGTTTGATTTATTAGAACAATTAACACTGATGAGCAAAAAAAAAAAAATGCATTATTGAACACTAAATTTTTTATTTCAGCTATCTTAAACTTTTAATCTCACAAATAAAGAATTGCAGATGTTTTTAAGTCTGTTTTATGGTTCTGTTTCTATATTACATACATATCTGAAGTAAAATTTCTTCCATTTTATTGTACTTTTTTATTTTTTTAAAGAGTTGAGATCATAATTCACCCACACATACATTTTCCTCTCGTCTATGTAGAGTTTGGTACCTTTTTGATCATTCTCGTATTTTTCCCTGCCTCTCACTGAAGCATTTAGAAGAGGTGGATGTTTTTCTCAGGAGTTGTTGAGAGTAAAACAGAATGATAAACAGTAAATGGACTGCACTTACATTGCGCTTTTCCACACCTCATGGTGCCCAAAGTGCTTCACATTCACCCATTCACACACACACACACACTCATACACAGAACTACAATTGTACAGTAAACATGAGAATTCTATATTCATAAGAGGACACAAACAAAATGCTTATGTTACTCTGTACCTGCTTTATGTGTAAATAAGCAACACTTAACATTGTCCTGTGTGCCTTTTCACATGCAGTTTTAATGTTTTCTCCGCATTCTGCTGCAATTTCTAAGTAGTGCTAAGTTCAGGAGAGTGCTAAAATACGTGGGACGACATGAGGATATGATAACGCAGTCATTTCAATGTAATATGTTGACACAATGTTGGCGCATATTGGAAAAGGCAGAACAAGATAAACATGATTTGTATTTATAAAGCTACACAGTCACAGCTTTACTCTAACAGACGCAGCGCTGTTCTTGTGGTGTGTACAAACTGATGCTGAGGTTGTGTGTGTGTTGTGGGTCAGTCAGTCAGGTGTGAGGCAGGTGTGTTGGCAGATGTCCCCGAGTCCCCAGCCGGCCCTTTGAGGCCTCTGGAGTCATTTATCTCTAAATGAGTCCCATCTGCTGAGCTTCTGCGGAGGTGACAGAAGCAGAGCAGAGACAGACACGCCAAAGGAAAGGCTGCTGTGTTTGTGTAGCGCTGCCGTCACATGCCAACATGTCTGGGTCGCTGGTGGCTGTATGAACCCTCCATCAGCTGGAAGCGTGTCGGGGATGAACTAAACATGGAGTGTGTGGGAGAAGTTGCATGTATGACACACATCCATGACCCAAGTGATGTAAAGCATTCTAAAACAGTTGTGTTGCCTCTTAAACCCAGCTAAATGGTCTGTACTTATATAGCACTTTTTTACACTTAATGGTACTCAAAGCGCTTTACAATACAAGCTTCACAGTCACCCATTCATTCACCAGTGGGCTGCCACTATGCCAGGCACCATCAGGCCTCACTGGGAGCAATTTAGGGTTCAGTGTCTTGCCTAAGGACACTTCAGCATGCAGACGGAGGCGGGATTCGAATCACTGACCCTTCGATCGTTTGACGACCCACTCTACCACCTGCGCCATAGCCGCCCGGCTTCCTGTCTCATCTGCTGCTCCCATCCGGGCGGCTGTGAATGTGCCACCATCAGGTCTTATAATATTCCTTGTCACTGTCAGTGATGACCCATAAAGTGTCGTAATGCTGCCATAATTCCAATCACTAAACTAAACTCACATTTTGTACCACCTGTGGTCAGTGGCTGATTTACTTTTTCTTTGGCACAAATGTTATTGACAGTTTGCTGTGTTCCCATGAATGTGCTCTCTTTTCGTGTTTTGTGTATTCTGTTGAAGTGTGTCAATTAAATGCTTCCTTTTTGTTGTCCACCATTCACCTGGTGAAGCACGCGATTGAAAATTACTGCATTTAAATGTTACACTGCAATTTTGTGGTTTTATAAAATTTGAAATCCAAGAAACCTATATTTACATAAATCCCATCTGGGTGCAGCCAAACCTGGGTCTTCAATTACTTTCCTGGGGGTGAAAGTCCCCCAGGTGGCATCGCCTGAAACTTTGATAAGTCTTTAGTTCCATGTCCCCCCCATAACCCACTCTACTTGCCATTGTGAAACCAGTCAATACAAATCTTCACAAGTACTGTTAGCTCATCTCTATAATACATTTGACCTGCCATAAAAAAAAAAAAAAAAATTGAAAAACCTGACTTTTATATCAGTTGAATACATCGAGTACTCTAGGGTATCTACAGTGGTTCTCAACCTTTTTACAGGTCAGTATCCCCTGTAATATACTTTATAGCCAAGTACCACGAGAGTTGGCGTTACTTGAATTTGATTGAAATACAGAAATGGAGAATAAAGTGTTACAGTAAAGTTTAAATATTTAGTGCAAATATAAACTGAAAATTTGATAGATCATTTAAATCATTTTATCAAGTGAAATTACACACGTCACACAATTACTCGTAAATCCTGACATCATTTTCAGATTTTAATTTAGGCCACAGCATAAGAAGCATGCCATAATGCCACCTCCTCGTCCGTAGCCGTCGTGTTATGGGCCGCCGCCGCCACCTCATCCGAAGCAGTCGCGTTATGGGCCACCGCCGCGTTGTGGACCGCCGTCGTCACCTCGTCCGAAGCCGTTGCGTTGTAGACCGCCGCCGCCACCTCCTCGTCCGTAGCAGTCGCGTTGTGGGCTGCCGCTTCATCCGAAGCAGTCGCATTATGGACCGCCGCCGCCACCTCTTCGTCCGAAGCAGTTGTATTGTGGACCTCCGCCTCGTCCGAAGCCATTGCGTTGTAGACCACCGCCGCCACCTCCTCGTCCGTAGCCGTCGCGTTGTGGGCCGCCGCCTCGTCCAAAGCCCTTGCGTTGTAGACCACCGCCGCCACCTCATCTGTAGCCGTCGCGTTGTGGGCTGCTACTTCGTCCGAAGCGGTCGCGTTATGGACCGCCGCCGCCACCTCTTCGTCCGAAGCGGTCGCGTTATGGACCGCCGCC
>JAPTGZ010000012.1:25185867-25196275 GCA_029814645.1 Fowleria isostigma
TCATTAACTGAACATAAACCCAGTGTGTTCATCCACTGTCATTGATCCAACTCCATGGGTTTTACTGGTGAATCAGTTATAGAAGATGACAGCATTTCCATGGTAACTACAGAGCCTCTGAACGTCCAAATGGATCATATCTGATGACTGTGAAAAGATAACACGCTGCATTTTACACCAATTATTTACATGGATTCATGGATCAACAGAGAATAAATAGTTTATATCCATAGATAATTTTGGTAGATGGTGGATGTTTGGGTCTGTATGGGTTAAAAAAAAAAAAAAAAAAGGTTAAATATAGAGAAAATTTAATCTGGGAACTGACACAAAAGTAGTGCTGGGTCTTTATAGGTTAAAAAAGCACTCCAATATATGGAAATGAATCTATCAAAAAAGAAAACAACTATCACACAAATGTATAACAATTTCATTGAAAAGGAATAGGTAGAAGTTGAGCATATATTGTCAATTTTACATGTCTTAACTTATTTTTTACAGTCTGTGACAAAGAACAGATCAGTCATTAAGTTACAAAAAAAGAGAACAAATGATGACAACATACCATCGATAACTATTACTGTTGTTCTCCCGTTAATTGTTTTATATCTCTGGAAAATAAGGTGTTGATAAATATTTTTAAATTTTCTGATGTTTTCACACAGTTTGATATTTAGATCCAGTCCATTCCACAAAACCACTGCACAACCTGAAATTCACATCTTTTTAAGATTTGCTTGGGCAAAATATTGCATCATATTTAGTTTCTGTCTGTAGTCACTTGATATTTCTTCCCAGCTATGATTCATGTTGGATTTACACATGAGTAATGCAGACGCGGTAATGGTTTTAGAGCCCGTACAGTGAGTGACTATACATCTCTGGTCTTTACGTATGCATTAGTCTGACCACCTGTCAAAGCCCCTGGAGCTATGATGACTAAAGTTCCCATAGTCGGTGCAACGTAAGATTTAAGGATTAGGCTTTCAGTCATTTTTCCTATAAGTTTAAAAAATGACGATCATTAAATGAGTATTTTTGACCTGGCACTTCCAATCTGATGTCCACAATATTTAACTCTTTACATTAAAGCTATAGGAGCTGAAATCATATATTGGAGTATAATAAATGTTGTGTTGCTGTGTTGACGACCCTCAAACACGAAGGGAAAGTTCCAGTTTTATCTCCTCTGGTCTTTGTGTGATGCACCTCGTCAGTTTATTTGCAAATCTAACCGGAGGTACTTCCAGGTCTTCATCCCACTGCCTCTGCCCAAACAGAAGGTCACCTCTGGGCTTGAACAATGGAAAAGGACCATCTCAGTGGAGGTCCTGGTAAGTGTGGATATACAGGCCCAGAGGTTTAGGACCTTTACCTCCCAAGTCAGCTCTGTCTTCTAAAAGGCAGGGTGGCTGTGGCACAGTTGGTAGAGTGGATTGTTCAGTGATTGAAGAGTTGCCGGTTCAAATTAAGCTTCCCACTGTCCACATGTCAAAGTGTCCTTGGGCAAGACACTGAACCCTAAATTGCTTCCAGTGGGGCCTGGTAACACCCACTGGTGTATGAATGTGTGCGTGAATAGGTGAATGTGAGGTTTTGTAAAATACCTTGGGTACCATAAAGCGCTATACAGTATAAATTCACCATAATATTATTTCATCATCACTTCTTTTACTTTAATTATTATTTTATTTGTATATGTGCATAGCATTTAGTTTAGGGAATATTTGTTCCTACTGGTTCTTGTTCCCAGGGGGACATGTTTAAGTGTGGTACTAAGATGAAGAATAAGAAAATAGAACGTGTTAGAACAGTAATGAACTGTTGACTGTCATGCAGAGAATAAAAGAACTTAAAACGACAGAGACTGTAGCCTTTCTACCCACTGCACCTAGAGACTGGGGTATTTTACCACACCAAAAAATAAGGGTTACATAAGCAACTACACCTTAGAAAACAAGGCCAAAGTCGCTTATAATAGGCAGACTTGGCCACTACGATCACAACATCCAAAAAAATAATTACAGAATTTTCATTTTACTGAGCAACTGCTTTCTGCAAAACAACATAAGCCTGAAACCTCAACTCTACTAAATATAAAAACATCAGAACATTAAGAGGAACGGATCATTCATCCTATCATCTCCATTTAGTTTAAAGCTCAATGAGACCCCAGCATCTGCAAAGCACCACTTTATGTTTTAATTAAGCGCAGACAGTCTTGAGATCTACTTCATTTCTGCTCCATATTTCATGGCGTTGGCTTAATGTTGCTACATTAAGTCACTGACGTCAAGCAGCGGTGCGTATATGAGTGGTACAAAACAAACCCAAGCACACACACACACACACACACACACACACTGGCCGTGGGTGCGTGTGTTGGTACTGATGGTGTGTCAGACAGGCAGGGTTGCTGTGTAATTGGTTGAGCCAGCTCATTAAGGCTTCTGTTCCAGCCCCTCTGGGTGTTATGGCAGCCCCTGAGCGCCTGGCGGACGCTTCCATCCAAAACCGCCACCGAGGCCGTCGAAAAACCAGACCTGTGACTCTGAAGCAATTAGCATCCATCAGTATGTAAACAAACTGCCACAAAAGACCGAGAGTGTTTAGGATTCTGAAAGGAGCTCTAGTCTGTATTTATGTGTTTTTTTGTATCTAATAACTCTAATATTGAGGCGAGACACAGCGGGCAAAAACATCAATTTTTCAAGCAGTGGTCAATTTTGAGATTTTAGGCTATGTTTACTCCTTCAATAAGTGTTCTTTCAAGCTGTTATAAAGAAAATGTTGAAACTATACATTAAGATGTTTAGTTTTGTTTACTTGTGGTGGTTAGTTTCTCAAGAATTTACAAAGAATTTAACATTCCAACATAACAGTTGTAGGCCTTCTATGGCTGCCATGTTATTAAATAATAAATTTTTGTGAGCTTGAGAATAAAGCGTGTTCAGAAAATGAAGGAATGAATGAATGACATATTCTGTATTATTATTACTAAGGGCCTGAGCATTTATTCTGTCTTTGAGCAACTGTGTCTTATTAAATTCCCCTATTTGAATCTTTAAATGCCTTTTTTTCTCTTAGGTATGGAGTGAATAACAGATGAATTTAATGACACATATTTTAGAACTGAAACCATTTGGAACCAGGTGAGGGGTTTGCATATCAGCGTCACAAATTTTAAGTTGAAAGACATTAATTCAGAACAATCTTTTAAGCATTTTTTTTCTTCAATCTTGGTTCAGTCTTGTATGTCTTTGATTTCCCTTTGATAATTTGTATAAGTATTTAAGTTTAGAGTACTTGTACTATCCTTTTTATGTGGTATTGTTGTGTTGTCTTTGTCTAGTTTGGTGTTTTGGTTGTTGATATTTGTGGTTGTTTAGATCTGTGTTTATTGTCATGAAAATTAAAAAAATAATAATAATAGTAAAATGTGAAAAAATTAAATAAATAAATAAATGAATGAATAAATGTCATTTTTTGTCAAGCACCATTATAATCATCTGAGCCTATGTATCACCTATATACGCCAAACTGTACACATATACACTTAGCAGTATTCTTAAGATATTTACAGAGGGATTTGTTAATAAATCATTCCTGGCATGATTTATGTGACATTTAAATTTTTTAAAAATATGGCAAAAATATATATATATATTTAAGGCTACGGACAGTATATTTTGAATTCCTAGGTAATTAAAGCAGATATCCTAAAATCTCTCTGTAATTTTGTTTTTATATTGAGTTTAAACAAGTTGAAAAATAAATTTTGCCCCTGGTTTTATCATATGTTCAGATCTATCTACCAAAAATATATGCAAAATTCTGCATATTTAATGAGATAGTGCCTAATTTGCATAATTAAATATACAAATTTCAAAAACTTGTAATACATTTTTTTTTTCATGCTTCTGTAAATAATGAGCTGAGGAAGTTTCATGGTGATATCTGTTATTTTAAAATTTTACCCTATTCACCTGTTGTCTCAGCTTAAGCATAATGGGTCACATGGAGTCGTTATGAAATTAAATAAGAACACAACAGCAGTAAATAGATATCCAAATAACTGCGAATCAATTTACTCTGCATGTGTTCATGCCATATAATTGAATGGTTGTGTTTTAGGATGTTCAGTGTACGATGACAAACTCAGCAGTCAGCTGAGATGCAGGTTGTTATTTGTGTACCGCGGTGGGGAGTCCCCGTTCACGGCTTAGCGCCTCTGCCAGATTTAAAAGGCTTAACCGTGAATCGGAGGTGGTTTTATCTGAATCCCAGGTTGTTTGTTTGCCCTCATGTCACTTCTGTCAGAGATTTCAATGAGGGTTTTGAAGGAAATCCCGGATTATTTGTTCAAATCTCCGCTTATTTATTATTTATCAAAAGCTAACACTAATCTGTATGAGTAAAGGTATTTCCACACCATCTCTGTGATTATCTGGAACACGTTTAGAAAAAAACAAAATTGTTTTTCTAGCACTTCACGGACAACAAAGGCTGATTATAAAACAGTTTAATTTCTTGACAATTAAATGAGCTGTGTTTGAAGCAGTGGAAAATAGTTCAGAAGCGTATATCGGTATCACAAAGACATTGTTTTAGAAGAATGATTTTGTTGTGGATTTGATTAACTGGCTGAGGTTTGCACAGTGGTGGAAATAAATGGACAAGACCGAGGAGGCAAATTAAAGAGGGAGAAAACCCTAGAAGACTATCACAATGTTAAAAAGTCTGTATTTGGAGACTGGTCTCATGAAATAGTGCCGTATATCACGTCAGTTTTTATGGTGTTTGGCATGCTGTATGTACACATTTTTGACCTTTCGCATGTTACTGAATGCTATTTAATTGTGTGTCAATTCACACCAACCGTAACCATAACAACCCTCAGTGCGCAGTATTTGATGCATCGACTAAGGTTAGACAAGGGGCTAATAATGATGTGAACATACATTTGGAAAGCTTATAATGAGTACAGATGCCAGTTAAAAGAGTATTGGTTTAAGTGTGTGATAATACTTTTTTATCTTAAGATTTTAATTTATAACGACATTATGACTTTTTCAAGGGAGAAACTGGCCTATTGTGGTAATCACGGGAAAAAAAATCCATATTCAGATGTCATGGTTTTTGTTTATACAGTTGTTGTTTTGTATTCATAGTGAAATTGCTGCAGCATTTATTTCTAGTCGTATATATTTTGAAATATGTTTGTATAACTCCAAACTGAAGCCAGTATGGAAAGACCTTGAAGTTGCAATACCACTGATGTCCACTGGGGGCAGTACCAAAAGCCATAGTATCTCGTCTTACATGGAACTTGGGATAAAACAATCAACGAGTCATTGTTTTGTTTTTTGTTTTTTTTCTTTTTCAAGACTCATTCTGGCCTCACCATCATCTGGTGCTCCATCTTTAAATGTTTCCTCTGTTTATCAGATTTCAGATTAAATAGAAGCTCTGATGTCAACATTTTTTCAGGAAAACACAATTTTCCTGACACATTTCCACTGTATTTGTGATTAATAAATTCCACAAACAAGACTGATAAGTGAATTTTTACACAGTGTTTGATGAAGCCCTGTTCCCTTGGTCCAAATAATCAGTTCTTGTTCCAAAAAGCCAGCACTGAAAATCTAAAACTACTGACTTTTATTTATTTATTTAATTATTTATTATTGCCTGATGATGCTAAAAATATCAAAGATTGCAACTTTATTAAATGGTTTTGCTATGTTAATTTTCTTACATGTGTTTCTTCATTGTTATCCTTTGGTTTTGTCCCCCACATTATCCACTTGCATAATATCATGATATTACCTGGTTATTACTTAAATGAACTAAGACCATGTAAATACTAACAGTAAGAAGAAAAAAGTCACCACTGCCTTTACACCAGGGTAACAAACTCATTTTAGTTCAGGGGCTACATTCAGGTATGTTTGATCCCAGATGGGCTGGACCAGTAAAATACTAACATAATAATTCATGTCAACTCCAAACTTTATGGTTTAGAGTGGAAAAGGCAAAAAAAAAACAAAAAAAAAAAAACATTATGAAAATGTTTATATCTTCAAACTACCCTTTAAAATACTGTGGACAACATAAAGAAACAGAAATTTTTTAAGAAAAATAAGTGCAATTTGAACAATATTCTGCATTAGTTTATTATTTATACATGTATATTACAACTTACAGTGGATCACAAAACATTAAATAACAGGTAGAATATTGTTAAAATTGCACTGACTTCTCTGAAGACATTTCAGGTTGTTCAGATTTCTTCAGTTTATGCATGTTTTTTGAAAAATGATAGTTTGTTTTAGCATAAATACAGCATAATCACATGAAAATGTTGACATTTACAAAGAGAAAATTTTGGCGTTGTCATTATTTATGGGTTATTATGATCATATTTTACTGATTTGATATAGTTGATATTGAATTAGTATGAATGTGGAACCTGAACTACAATGATTATTAATATCTTGCAATTTTTGTGTTTCACAAATTCATCCCATGGGCCAGACTGGACCCTTTGGCCAGGCTGGTTTTGGCCCCTAGGCTGCTTGTTTGAGACCCCCTGCTTTACATAGACCATAGTTTGTAAGTAATCAATACAAAATGATCAGCTTTTAGGCCTTAATTTATTTTCTGTACTGAAGTAAAGCATTTAAGTTAACCCACTGCAATTTCTCCTTGTAAAATGCCTTTTATAATTGAATTCTGTGCTATTATTTGCCTACTGTTAGTGTGATGTGAGTGCCATTTTTCAGTTAAGTACAGGGCATTACATGAATAATGGACTAGGTATTATGATTCCACTGTCTGGATATAATTCCTGTGCATCTCCACAATAACAAGGGGACAATGGGTTTTGGCCCCCCATGATAAACATGCTGCATCTCCTCAAACCTGCCCGGCTCATGAATGCAGAATCACAGCGACTGCAGTTGGAGAGAGAGCCAGGCTGGCTCAGCGACTCAGACCAAATGTGAGTGGTTTTCTTTAAGCCAGACCATTTTTCAGCAACAGTTTCCCTCTTGTAAACCACCATTAAGAAGCTCAGCAGGAACAAATGACAGCAAAGAGGCCCCTTCAGTAAATCCACTCCGTTTGACCTCAAATACCATCACTGGGGAAAACAGTGGTAAATATGGATGTGAATTTATTAGAATTTAATAATTCCAGTTCCATTATCAATATGATTTATACTGTATAAATACATAATTTCTTATTTTTCTCTTTATATTTCATTTTTCACCATTTGTTGTCTTTTTCTCTGTATTTGCTTGTTGTATGTTGTTGTTGTTAACTGTGAAATTTTCCCATGGTAGGATAAAAAAAAGTCTTATCTTATATTATCTTTTCTTATTTAGGAATTTGGTTCCATATTGATTCTCTTATTGATTATTATTGGATTAGGGAATTAACTATTATACTTTGTATTCATTGAATTTTTATTGCCAAATATACACTTTTTGTATTTGACTCCAACTCTTCAGTTGTCATCATCTAAATATAATCATGTGACATGGAGATTATTCATAAACAATAGTGAAAACAGGTCGACACCATGAAATGACTCGAACATTAACGGGTCAGTGTGATGTGTTACTGCCTGAGCTCATAACAATTCATGAGCTTTCCCAGGTGAGACCACGCTCAGAGAATTCATCTAGCTCAGTGATAGTTTTCATATACAGCAAGGATGGCTGAACATCAACGATTTTGTGTGCTACGCTCAAACAGAACTTCAACAATGCAGATGTTGCCATATATATATAATGCCAATATACTTGAAGAAGCCATTTCTGCAACTTCCAAATTATAGTGAACAAAATTCATATACTTTTTGCATAGGGTAAAGGATGCTGAAAAGCCAGGCTTTCATTGGCTAGCTGTTAGCCAATCAGTTAAGCAGATTAGCATAAATATGTTATGGTCAGACTCTACCAGTGAGACTCCAGCCTACACTGCATACATTCTGGGAACATACCCACAGAGGAAGCCAGCTACTGCCAAACTAAGCCACTGCTCATCTACAGATAGGCCGCTACAACAATATGCTAAAGTTATGGTTCATCTACTATTACTAACTTCAACTGCTACGCTAAAGCCATTGTTTCCCTAGTGCTCCAAACTTCAATCCCTATGCTAAAGCCTTTGTTCATCCACTGTTGCTAATTTCAACTGCTATGCTAAAGCCATTGTTCATCTACTGCTACCAACCGCTAACCTACTGCTACCTCTAAGCTTAGGACATCATTCACCTACTGCAACTACTCATGCCTACCCATTACAACCAAGCTAACGCTAACCAAAACAAAAGCTGCCACCCAGAAGGACTTCCTCTTCGTCTTCAACTTCCCCTTCACCTACTGAAACTTTTCAAAACCTTATGTATTCTTCAAATCAGCCTTTCCTCTTTGTTCCACATTTTGGGTCCAAAACTGTCCACCCACACGTCACAAAATATTCATGAAACTGGCGTAAATCGAGCTGAGCCTTCTAGCAGGCTCTCTATACCACTTTAGAATTGCTTGAAACTTGGTAACCAAGGTATTTTTTCCACAAAAAATGTAGAATCCAACTTCAGACACTACCCCAAAAGTAATCAAATACATGTGGCTGGGTACCTTTAAACAAGCAGACTAACAATGTCAAAGAATTAAACTACCAGGACCTGGTTCTTGGTCCCCATCCTTAGCGGTAAATTAATGTTCGATTTTTTTTTTTTTTTTTTTTTTTACCGTCCAGCTCTTGAATAAAATCCCATCTTTGTCTCTGTGCCTCTCCAGCTCTTTTCTTCTCCCCTCATGGTGAATGACACTTCTCCTCCCATGCCATCCTTAGTGGGCACCTGACAGGCTCAATGAAAGGCAGCTGGCAGGACAGTATTGAAGAACCAAGTGAATAATTTATCTGAGCATCTGGGCCCATGTCCCTCATTCATCTCAACCCACCCCCCTCCTCCTTCCCTTATATCCTGCCTCCATCTCTCTTTTACCATCCACCCACACATCCATCAAGAGGAGCTTTCTCTTTATCTATTCTCTTTTTTTTGGGACTAAAATATTACTGGGTCTAGCTATTTTTTTTCCTCTCCTCATCTCGAAGCTGTAAATAAAATGTATGGCAATAAGCTCACCATCCAATTTTGACATCCAACTATTCTTATGTGGCTGTCTGAAAAATAAAAACTGCCTCTGCAGCTCAAATTGCCCCTTTAATTTGGCTATAAACCCTCAAAAATACTATGCACAATATCTTAATATGTAATACTAGCACTTACACACACAATTGTACAGTATCACAAATTTGTTACATTGCAAATACAAAATATCATAAAATAAATAAATATATATATATTAGGGCTGGGCAAGTTAACATGTTATTAATGTGCTAACGCATTCATTAAATAACGCCAACAATTATTTTATTGCGTCAATGGAATTTTTTCACAATTCATCTTATTTTGATAGTCTGTTGCCCTTGCGCCGTGAATACATATGGGCAAACCATGGTGTCATCATGCATTTCACCCAATGACAGCTTTGGGTTGGGTCTTAAGACTCCTGTCAGTCATTCACAACTGGAAATAATCAAAAACTGGTTGTGCCGACGTGCTCGGCTCCATCTCCGCAAGCTGGTGCAGAACAAGAACTCTTGTCACTCAGATAGTTTGGTCATGGGTCACAGAACGCAGTCATTCGACGAATATTAACTTGGATCCACACTCAAACATAGGCGATTGTATCACCTATGGATGAGTGTCTTTAGTTTCGCTATTATATTTATTATTTAGTGTCATCTCATAAAAAGTAGCTCAAACAAGAAACAGACGGGTAAATTAGTTCAGTAAATCTCATATCTGCACAGTTCAAGATATGTTGTTTATTGCTTGTTTCTATTCTAGATTTTAGTTGTATTTTGTTACAGAGACTGAGAAAAGCATAAATACCTTATAACATCTCATCCCACTCTTGCAAAAACAGCAAACCTACTTGTGGCTTAAAAGAGTGTATTATTTTATATTGTATTATACAGTGTTGGGTAGTTACTCTAAATAGTAATTAGATACTAGGTAAAAGTTAGTTGTTTAAATTGTAATGAGACTGCTTTACTAGTGACTGCATTTGAAAAGTAATTTTGCTACTTATTACTTTGCTCTTCAGTTTTGTAATTGATAGATATTCATAATTACGTGGAATGGCTGAAGTTTGCTTTCTGACAGAGGTCTAGCACAGGTGGTGTTGTTATTACCTCCACCAAGGAAGTTATGTTTTTGCTGGCATTTGTCTGTCTGTTAGCAACTTTACCAAAAACTACTGGACGGATTTTGATTAAACTTTCAGGACATGATGGAAATGACACAAGGAACAATCGATTAGATTTT
>JAPTGZ010000012.1:25651834-25671332 GCA_029814645.1 Fowleria isostigma
TGATACACACAGGAGTTAGTACTTGATTGCATAACTATTGTTTTTGATGACGTTTGATGGTCTAATAATTTTTTCCATGACTGTATTTAATGCTAATATAAGTGTGTCTGTGTTTAAAAGTGAATATGGACTGAACAGTGGTGTGTTTTTGTGCTGTGTTTGTCCTTCAGAGGATTCGTTCCACCGTGGATGAGAAGGAGCAGAAGCAGCTGCTGATGGATCTGGATGTGGTGATGAGGAGTAGTGACTGTCCCTACATCGTTCAGTTCTACGGCGCTCTCTTCAGAGAGGTGACCTTGAACGCACCGCATCATTGTCACGTCCTGGCTGCGGTCTTTCGTGGTCTGAACTGACTCCCATCATTCATATAAAAGATTTAACAAGGAGATACTTGTGTCAAAGTGAACCTGTTCTGTCCCTTTGTGTTTCAGGGTGACTGTTGGATTTGTATGGAACTTATGTCTACCTCATTAGACAAATTCTACAAATATGTATATTGTGCATTAGATGATGTCATTCCAGAGGAAATATTAGGCAAAATAACATTAGCAGTGAGTACATGGACTTTTTCATCCTGTGTTTTTATTCCACATCATCAGAACCTGAGCAGAAATAAAGTGTGTGATTTTGTTTTCACAGACCGTTAAAGCACTGAACCACTTAAAAGAAAACTTGAAAATAATTCACAGAGGTAAGTTTAATTTGTTTTGTTTTTTTGTACCACCATTATAAAACATGATGTAACACCAGTTTTCTCACATGTTTGAACCTTGTCTCATCTTAGACATCAAACCTTCCAACATTCTAATGGACCGAAAGGGGAATATCAAGCTGTGTGACTTCGGCATCAGCGGTCAGCTGGTGGACTCCATAGCCAAGACCAGAGATGCAGGATGCAGGCCTTACATGGCGGTAAGCAAAGAGACTTTAGCCAGACGTGTGAAAAAGATATTTTACATATATGATCTGTTTCAGTGTTTATCAGCGTAATCCCAGTATTAAAGAATCTAAGGGCCTGATTTACTAAGATCACATTTTGCGTGTACTAATTTGCATGTGCAATCTAGAATTTTGTGTGAAGGGTTGAACTGCGGTTTGCAGGTCATTTATCAAGATTGCCTTCCCAAAGACCACAGGTGCAAATGTGTTGGAAACCACCTTATTTAAATGTGGATTTTGCGTGTGCTATCATGGCTAATGTGCATAAAGGAGACAGTACACTGGAAACATACGGCAGCATTGATGTAACAGTCCACTACAATGATCCAGACTCAAGGAAATGTAAAGTTGTCATTACATATGTTGCATTAGCGCTGTCCGTAAGGGTTACATACTCATTTACCAAACATACTAACCAGCTCAGACGCACTATTTTGCACCTTTGAAAGACGCAACCCTTAGTGTGCACTGTTAGTAAATAAATTTGTACTTTTTTTTTTGCATGTGCAATGAGTTTGTACATATTTTCCTACACGCAAACCTTAAGTAAATCTGGCCCTAAATGTTGGACTAACCTGTGGGTTTGTACTAATGTCAATACCACAGATCACCTTATTCTAGTTTATTTATAGTGATATTTAAACATCTGGCCACATTAAAATGTTCAGGTTTAACTTTTAGAATTTGTGTAATGTATTCTTTCGCTATGACCATTTTTTTCTTTGATTGATTATAAAATTCCAGACAAATGAGGCCACAGTCTAGGTAACACAACACTGAAACAGTGCAGCTGTACGCTCAGGAAAATGTGGTCTTGTGTTTACTTTATCTAGATATTGTCAATATTTTATTACTGTCAATCCAAAATGATGCAGAAATGAGTTTGTAGCAATATAAAACAAGAAAAAAGCTGTAAAACTCTATAAACCAGGGAGTAGAGTAAAAAGTTTTTTTTGTTTAGTAAGAATTTGACTACAGTTTATAATAAATAAAAAAACTGAGATTCCACCTGAAAAGGTCATGTGATTTTTGGCGAAGGTAACCTAAATACTTAACAGATGCACATGATCTAAAAAGGCTGACGCTACAGTTTTATAAGGCCTTACATCTTGTTTTAGTGTGAAGTAAACATCAAAATAACCAAAAACCAAGAGAAAAAGGACTGATGGATAAAACCTATAAAACAAATCACCTCATGTTTGTTAAGGTGAGTGAAATGGTAAAGGCAGCGAGTGTCCACTGGTTATGGTCTGTCAGTTTAGTTAAAGAATAGAGAAAGGACCACAGTTTAAAACAGGGTTCCCACAGGGTTTAAGAAAGTCTTAAAAATCTTGAATTCACAAAAATGTATTTAATACCTTTGAAAAGATTTGAAATTTAATATGGTAGGTATTGATTTACATTGCCATAACCATGTCAGCTGTATTGTGTTCATCTGGGAAAAGCCGTAAAGAAAATAGTGTTAGGCCCACCCGTTCCAACTCGACAATTTACGCTGAAATTAAGAACCAATTATTTGCTAATAACTATGCAGCCCCCAGTGAAAAATGACCCACAGCTTTGGAGAAAATTCACGAGTCACAAATTTTTACCAGTGAGGCCATGAAAGAGGCTGTGAAATGGGCTTTAAATTCTGTTCGAAGTGGTCTTAAAAAGGTCTTAAACAGTCTTAAATTTAACTTGTAGAACCCTGTTAAAAGGAGCCAAAAGATCATATCATGGTGGTTTAATCAGAATCACATTCATGCTTGAATTACAAACTTTTGTCTTAGTTTAGATAAGAAATGACAGACTAGAAACAGCGGAGGGGTTTCACTGTTTGACCTACAAATCTGCAAACACTCCTTCAGTGTGGGAGTCGGTGGTAATCAGTGGGTCGTATCGTTTAGGTTTGGGGATGTGGGCTTTGATGGGAACATGAAAAGTTGGTGGAAATGACTGTAATAGTTTACAACCTGGTTCTGAATACTATTATCAGCTCATTCACTCTGAACTATGATTTAGCTGCAGAAAGATAAACCCAAACCCACCGAGTGTAGACCAGGGGTGTCAAACTCATTTTAATTCAGGGGCCACATTCACCCCAATTTGATCTCAAGTGGGCCGGGCCAGCAAAACACTTGTAAAATAGTCTGTAATTAATGTCAACTATTATGTTTAATATTAATTAAATATTTAACTATAAATATTAAATATTTATTTATTTTCTAGTTTATTTGAACAGGGATAATGCACATTAATTCACATTTCTGTAAATGTGCCAGTTTTAGCTATATAGTGAGTTTCCAACTGTAGTCCCTGAGCAAGATGTAACATGCCAACATCAGACAAACACGACATCATTAGTTGCAACAATAATAAAACGATAATATAAATTTACAATCAGCAATTATCACTCGTAAAACAGGTATCAGTTATAAAACATCCTGTTCAACATCACACCATTAACATTCAAACTACAGGCATAATTACAACGGCCGTAGGCAAGTAGCACATTAAAAATACCATTAATGATTATGTGCACAGGTTTGATTCTCCAGTAACCAGATTTTTAATATGTTTTTAAAGTTTCTAAAAGTATCAACATTGCACATATGAGAAGGAATGGTGTTCCAGAACTGGACCACTATGACTGAAAAGGCCGACCGGCTGAAGGCACTTTTTCTGAGGGGGAATAATAGATTATTGGTGGTGGCAGATCTGGTTTGTTTCCAGCTTAGAGTGGTGGTGGGGCCAAATGATGTAGAATTTTAAAAACTAAATTTGTGTCTTGAAATCTGACAAAGTTTTCCCAGTTCCGCAGTTTATATTTATCCAATATACTACAGTGGTGATGTTTCATGTCAAGCACTTTCAGAGCCTGTTTATAGACAGAATGGATTGGTTTTACTGTTGTTTTGCAGCAATGAGACCAACTGGTGACACAGTATGACAGATGTGACATTATCATTGCATGAAAGAATAGTTTAGCCACCTTTGTATTTAGGCTGACATTTCTCAAGGAAAATAAGTACACTTCTAACAATATTATTTCTCAACTTGTCATTTATACATGCACGTGGTTCAGATCTACATTACTATCAGTCTACATCAGAAAAATGTAGTAACAGGCAGAAAAATGTTGAAATTTTACTTCATCTTCTTAAGACATTTCATGTTGGTCATATTTGCTCAGATTATATACATTAAAGTTTGTAAACTTTAATATTTTCATAATTTAATGTAATTTTTAACACTACAACAAAGAGAAAAAAGTTGGAGTTCTCATTATTTATAGGTGTAATGTAATAATATGTTCTTCACATTCAACCAAGAAAATTTGGAGTAATTTTTTATCAGTTATCATCGTATTATTTTAGTTGAGATCACATTGTTCTGTAAGTGGAAACTGAACTAAAATGAATTTGACAACCTTGACTGTTAATAGCTGTAGTTTTTGCACTTTGCAAATTCCTCCTGTGGGCTGATTAGAACCCTTGGCGTGCTGGTTTTGGCCCCTGGCCGCATGTTTGACACCACTGGTCTGGTGGTTATCAGAGTGTTCTGTTTGTGTTTCCAGCCTGAGAGGATAGACCCCAGCGCTTCCCGACAAGGTTACGATGTCCGGTCTGATGTGTGGAGTTTGGGAATCACCCTGGTAAGGCCAACGCCGTCAGCAACATGAAACTGAACCTTCGCTTACGTCTGAGCATGACTTAATCGACAAATGATGAGAAAGAAAAACATGAAAAAAAAAAAAAAAACCCTGGTAGATGAAAAGTCCCTGTTTGGTGTGTGTTTGCAGTATGAACTGGCCACAGGACGGTTTCCTTACCCCAAGTGGAATAGTGTTTTTGATCAGCTGACACAAGTGGTGAAAGGAGAACCTCCACAGCTCAGCAACTCGGAGGAGAGGCAGTTCTCCCCCAAGTTCATCAACTTCGTTAACCTATGGTAAGAACGCCACAACAGTCCTCATGTATGTTTAAATACATCGCTACTCAAACCCAAACATCCTACGTGTTTTAACTTTTAAAGGCCCAGCACTACTTTTATATCGGTACCCAAATGAAATTATCTCTATAACCATCTATATCATCATGTATTCTAATATTATCCTCTGTATTTTGCATTTTATTAGTATAAATCAGGTATGTTACTGTATTTAGTTTACTGATTTTGAAGATGTTTATAAAAGCTCAGATTTAAGTTGAGATAGTTGATAGTTGAGACTGATAAAAAGTGACTTTTTTAGTCAAATCTATTATGACCTGAACATTACCCAAGTGTGTCCTCTGTAAATACTGTAGTTTCCTTATTTAATTTCCTGTACTTAATTCAGATGCTCATGAAAACTCACAGTAAATTCAAAGGCTATTATATCAGAACCCAGAGAACTGTACAACGAGTGAGTTTTTCAGCAAAGATATAAAATATAGAATATAAAAACAAGTATGTCCAAACATTGATCCAGCTCCATGGGTTTTACTGGTGATCGATGTTTGAGAAGATGACAGTGTTTCCATGGTAACTATGAAGCCTCTGAACATCCTAATGGGTCATATTTGATGACCATGAAAAGATAAATAACTGTATTTTATTTGAATTATTTACATATATCAATAAGATTAATGGTCCAAATGTTATTAAACACTTCAGATCAGTAGAGTTTGGTTACCGGTAGCTGTTTGAGTTAAATACCTAAAAGCCTTTAGTGCAACAGGTCATGTGATTAATCCCCTTAAAACTATTAAAAACATGTACAAAATGTAATATTATGAAGAAATCTGAATAACACATTAACGTCACTAATCAATAAATTGCCAAAAGTTCTACGAGTCCTGTGTGAATAACATAAAGTTAAAATTTATTACAATTATTTTAAAAACTTCCTCCTAACACTTTGAAATAATGATTGATTATTAACCCTTTATAAGAAACTCATAGAAATACTTTGAAATTCAAATATCCAACCTCAGTGTGTTATTAGACATAACAAGACTTTTGTGAATATTCTCAAAATGTTGTTTTTGTCATGTAGAAAATTGAGGTCAATGAAGTTACCATATTTGGTTCCTTGCCCGTAAGTGCAAAATATTTATATTCAAGAAGTATAGATAAAAATACAGGAAAAACACATATTAGGTGAAAGTAACATGCATTTTAGAACATAGACCATCACTTTTAGAACATTAGACCCACATGCGTGCTGATCCAGACCCCTGTCAACATCCACATTAACCCTTTTACATCATTCCTTACATTAGTACCATTACTTCGTGGTACCTAACAAAGCAGGTCCACTCAGTGTTCATGCAGAGGTGGACCTTACAGACCCTGTAGACCACACTGGACCTGAGATTATCCACTCACTGTCCCCATTGGAACTGTCGCTGTCACTGTAATATGTGTGGAAATGACCAAAAACAGTCACTTACTCGATAAAGGGTTAAAATCCTGGTGTAAAAACACATCTTGTACTTTAACCTCAGCAGATGGAGTCGACAGAATGTGCCTAAAGTCTATTTTTTCCACTGATTATAAAAGAACCTGTTTGTGTCTGAGTTCCTCTTATTGTTGAGGCTCATTAATGGTTGTTTTTGTTTTTCTCCGTCCAGCCTTACAAAGGACGAATCAAAAAGGCCAAAGTACAAGGAGCTTCTGGTAAGTTCTATGTGTAACCTCAACTGTCTGAATGTGTGAAGGAAAACAGGTCAACTTTAAGTATTAATGCCCGGCCACAAATTCAACAGTAGTAGCACCGTTGTTTTTACTCAGCTCTTCATTAACGCGCTTCAGATTTGACATGTTTCTGTTGTTTTGAATTTGGTTTGACAACAGTTGTGTTCAAATTCAGTTCATGAATAGCTTCCAGTTTGGCATTTCAACTTTTAACGCAGCTCTTTGTAGATTTTATATCAGTGAATTGGTTAAATGCTTGAAAGAAGCTTCTACACATTCATGTTTTATCTCAGCGTTTATGTATCATTTGTGAATTTACTTAAAATGGGAGCAAATACACAAGATGGTGGCGCTGTTGGCTACGATACTGTTATAAATATAGTACAAGATGCATAAGAAATGGCTGTGAAGTTTTGTTTTTCTATGAATGACTTATATGCTTTCTTCATCAGTTCGTTCCACCTGTTCTACTATCATCCTCTTCCTCACTATAATCAGAAAGGGTATAGCAGTTACCTGGGTTTGTTTCATTCATTTTATTTTAAAACATTTCAAAAATCTACATAAAATATTCGAAAAGAAGCGACATGAAGGTCATCCTATATACTTTCACCCCTTACCTTGTTTTTTTTCTAACCATTAAGTCCCATGTCAGCGCCCCAAAGTAACTTAATAAATCTTACACATGGCTAAATAAATTTTGACCAAGCCTGCGCAAAATACGAAAATATCATACACCTCAAAAATAAACTGTCCACTTCATCACAGTATTCTTAATCCTTTTACTGCTTGCTCAACCATATGGTTTATCACATTTTGAGTCACTATATTTCAATAAGTGAAGTACCGAACTGACCTGAACCTGAGCCAAAAAAGATGAAAATCACTGAAGACATTTTGACTGTTTTTGGTGAAAATATGAAAGATATGGGTTTTTTGGAATATCATAGTATAAGAGGCCTTCCTGAACATAACTATAATATAAAATAAATTAAAATTAAATAAATAATATAATTACAATTGATGGCACAAAAAAAACCTTAAATCACAAATTTAATAATAAAAAAAAACATGCTCAACCAAATGGAACTGAAACATTTTGTTGTGAAAATAATGGATTATTTGTTATAAAATCCAAACCTCTGTTCATCTATTGTTGCAAATATTAGACATTTAGTGATAGTACATCATGAATATGTTAAAAAAATTTACTTAGTAATTCTTGGCCATTTCTGAATTGATATTAATAGAATGGTAAAAAAAAGAAAAATCTAGAAATTACTCACCCAAAGGAATAAGAATTGCAAACAGCATTTTTTTTTTATCAGTTTTTTTGTTTTGTTTGGGTAGTTAAAGGGTTAAAGCTCTCCATTATTATTTATTACATTGTATATCATAATGCCTTTTCCAAAATCATACATTGTGTAATAACACACTATATATGAATAGAATACACAGATGTCGCAGCATTTTAAAAGTTATTGCTGTACGCGTTCATACACCTTTTGTGTATTAATCCGTTGTGTATGTCCGTTTCAGAAACACCCCTTCATCCTGATGTACGAGGAGCGTTTCGTGGACGTCGCCAGCTATGTTTGTCGCATCCTGGATCAGATCCCCGCCTCTCCCATCTCTCCCATGTACGTGGACTGATGGGGGGCGTGGCCCGACATGCACTGGGTGGGACACTAAGCTTTGTGATGCAACAGCTTTCCGACATCTTAGCCCTCAGAGTTACGTAGGATCACCCGTCTAGTCACACGTTCCAAAGAGCCAAGGAACTAAATCCAAAATTGCCCGGTGCAATGAAACGAAATCTTGTTAAAGCAAAACCCTCTCCCACCTCCAACCATCACATTTTAACGTCAGTTCCACCTAAAAACACCGTCATCCATCTTCAGCCAGAAACACTTGAAGACATAGCGATGTCTTAGTACATGCAATGCATCTTTTTATGTGAGGAAAGCAGAATAGAGTATACATATATGGTATATATATACTTGAACTTGTACACAAATACAGAATCTACCAAATAAGATGTTGAACAGTGACAGTGTATGAACAAAAATACCACATAATGGATTGTACAATGTGGACTGTATGTATGCATTTGTGTGTTCACCTCTGTACAGATGTATGCCCATAGACCTACTGTCAACACACACACACACACACACACACACACACACACACACACACACACACACACACACACACTCTCTCTCTCTCTCTCAGTTTGTTGTGGGCACCTTCACTCGTGGTAAAGACTGAGAAGCTGTAGTGTTTCTCTCGTGGACAGCTCATGGATTCGGTAGCGTGGCTTTACTTTTTTTCCCTTCAATATGCAAATCTGTGAGAGTCGGCCCCGACACATGATTGGACATAAACATTTCTCACATCCAGTGGAAGCCCCAGTTTCTGCCTCTCATTAGTTATTGATTCATCGACGTCACAGAAGAGCATGTGTGTTTCTGAAAGATAATCCCAGACAATCGTGTCATGTATTAACTGACATTTTAACGCTTTTAGTACAACTGTTTTTAACCAAATTAGGCAAAATAAACCCTTTTATGTCCAATTTTGAATCAGAATATTACTATCGATTTCCTCATTACTACTTTATTTCCTAACCCATAAAAATTAAACCTGACATTAAAGAGGTCATATTTTGCTAAACCCGCTTTAATTAGTCTTTGGCTCATTTGTGTATTTTTGGACCCAAATAGTTCATAAAGTTTGAACGTGAACCCTCCAGGTTCTGCAGACCTATCCTTATATTTATTTTGGCAAAAGTCGAGTGGATTTCTACCACCCGTTTTAATTTTTACTTAATTTGTTACATGTATAACTGGTTACATCACAACATTTGCCCATATAAGGTCAAGACTTCTGATGAACATATCTCAGAGTACGACATAATTGTTTGTCAGCAGCAGCGGTTGTAGTCCATCCTGAAAATGTGTCCAAACCAAGGTTATTATCATTAATCAAAACGAATGAAATTGAATTGAATCGAAAAAAAAAAAGAAATGAAGTAGAATTAAAGGAAAAAATAACTAACTTAAACTGTATTGTGCTCTTAGAAAATTTACTAAAATGTGTAAAAATTATGGATAAAATTCCCGTCTCGTTTTTGTCAATGTCAGATTGATATGAAATCAGTTTATTTTGCTCGAGCAACTGTTGGTGGCACCAAACGTCAAGGTCCATTCTGCATTTAAAGGGCCAGCACTCAAAACTATCTGTCTCATGTCATTACTCAGAAATAGGGTTGAAGATGGACCTGTGGAGTTGAATTAATGAAGAATTCAGACCCAAACATTTACAGGGAAATGTTTCAAAATGCATAATTCCATTTAAAAAAAAAAAAAAAAAAAATCACTCCTTTAAGGGCTGAAATGTAATGATTATGAACATTATGAAACATGAAATGATTATGCTTTTAGAAATCTAATTCTTTTGAATCCTTCTTTTGCATTAAATTAGATTTTAGCTTTGACTTATGTAACATGTAACTAAACCTTAAACACCTGTAATCGCCTTTTATTTGTCAAACAATAGCTCTAGTTTTATGCCTTTTTAATCTTTATGTAGTTTCTTCTTGTTTTGCCTTGTAAAGGCTGATAAATATCAGAAGATAATGTTATTGTTGCTCGGAAAAAAAAAAAGAGTAAAGATTACTCGTTAAATAAAAGAAAAGAACTGATTACAGACTCCAGATCAGGTTTTAGCTTAAAGCAATACAAAAAAGTTTTAAACCATTTGTTCCTGAATTAATCCATCTGGTCATTGACTGTTGTTTAGTTTTACATTCACCAAATTCTGTAAACGCTGTGAGGTGACCTTGTTGTGATACTGAGCTCTACAGATAAAAGGAATTGAATTGAATTAATAAGTAAATGTTCTCAAAGTAAAAAAAAAACCTGTGAGATAAATGTAGTTGTTTAATATTATCTTACAAACACTTAAAATAAAACATTCAATACTAAGTTTAACAGATGATGTATTTTTCTAACTAAAAATTTGGTCTAATTATTTCTTTGTACAGAATGTGTTCATCATTTTAACACATGAAAGCTGCTAAATATTAAAAATCTGAGTGAAATGAAGATCAGCTATTTAAAAATAAGACCGGTGAGTACAGGGTTTAGAGGATGCAGGTATTTTTTTTTTTTTTTTTGTAACAGAACTGGTAAATGTACCCAAAAAATACATCCTCACTTACTTTAGATGGACAGCATGAAAATATAAATAATGAAATGGTTCAGGTTAAGTTAACTCTTGTTAAAATATGACGTTTCATATTTATCGTTCAGAAAAACAGGTTTATTTCTGTGACGTCATAATAAAGGGTGAGACTCATAAACTGGGTGACCCCGGCGCTCATTGCCTGATGTTTAGTTCCGTGTGGACGTTAGCGTGTCCGTGTAAATGTGTAAATAGTTCATCTCATCTGCTGTTTGACGGGTTCGGCTTCACGGTTAAGGCTCATTCCTAAACACAGAGATGAGGAGATCTGGACGGACCACGTGTCTGAGAGGGACTCACTGTGCACCTCAACCCACCCTGATCACAGGCCACACCCCCCCACACGCTGCCGCCCACAGGCCGACGGCAGTAACTACAGCGTAACGGTCTGGTGAATGTTTACGCCTCCTGTGGTGAACGACGATGAACCGAAGCGCTGCTAAATGTCACGTCAGGAGAGGAACGACAGACGGCCCTTTTACACCGACAGGAAATACACCTTTATGTGGGGTTTAAATAATCGTGTTTCCACTGAAATTGCCTGGTAAAAAAAACTTTGCCTTGACACTTAAAAGCTGTGTGTGACTTTCATCAAATCTTTAAACCCTGGTCGTATCCTAAGTATCACGAATCCAAAAGTTTTTCTGTGATTATGCACCTTAATCTCTTCCCTCTTGATGAACAATTCCAAAGTTTACTCCACCATAAAAAAAATCTGTGTGTTTCCAAATATTAGCAGCAGATGACTCGGGCATTTCTGGAAATTTGCATTGTGGGAAGCATAGTTCCACACAGAGAACTCGCTGGGTTTCACTTGACGGCGTTTTTTTGCTGCTGTTACTACAGCTGCGTGGTGCTAGTAGAAGTCAACAAACATGTTATAGTTCTTTTAATAGTGTTACAGTGCAAGCAACGGAGACAGACGCAACATAGGAGATCGGCTGTGGACCGATGAATGAAAATAGGCTAACAAAAATAAAATAGATTTATTATGCTAACCAAATGAAGACAATTTAGTTAAATACTTTGGGTTTATTAATGTGCATGACCACACAGGTTTATCAGCAGCAAAAAGTAACAGACAAGAACAAAAGTGAAATAAGTAATGAACAAAAACTAATTTATCTATATAGGGTAGAACCCACAGCATTTGTTCTGTGTAGTCCTGGTGTCACATGATCAGAAATTGGCCAACCAGGAGGCGGAGTCTCTTCGTGTTGCCGTGCTGCGTAGTTACGATCTTGAAGAGGTGCACCTCAAGGCTCTGTCTGAAGTGACGTGTAATGTCTGCGTGGCAATAAATCCAGCTCAACCTGTTATGACCCAGCACTAGTTTTGTGTCAGTTCCCAAATTAAATTTTCCTCAATATTTAACCTTTTTTAGCCCATAAAGACCCAAACATCCACCACCGAGCAAAATTATGTACTGATATAAACGGTTTAATCCCTGTTGATCCACTAATACATGTAAATGATTAGTTTAAAATACAGTTATTCATCTTTTCGTGGTCATTAGATATGACATATTTGGACATAAACCACTTATGGATGGTTAATATAGAGGAAAAATTATTTTGGGAAGTGCCACAAATGTTACACTAGGTCCTCATGTGCATTTGCCAAATACACTCAAGTGAAGTTCAGTCTGATTTGGATACATTTCCAGGAACTTTGAGGTTCTGTGGAAAAACAAACCCCCAAAAAGTCCCAGGAGTTGTTCTACCAAAGTAAATAAATTCCTGGTAATCCATTTTCCTGTGAATGTTGGTGTAAAAGGGGCTGTAGTTACTGCTCTTTGACCCTGAAGGCACCGCGGCCCAGCATGTTCCTCCATGACTCTGGTGATCGAATGTTTCCAGATCAAACCACGTTTGTTCAGTTTACGTTTACGACTTTTCAGATCCATGGCCGTGGTTCCCTCTCAAAGCCACGCCCACCCAACGAGTCACCGCTTCACAAAAAACACACGTTAGTGGACGAACATCACACACACACAGAGTCGAAGCTTTTGAACCAAACGTCTTCTTGGACTTTTCCTTTTCAATGATCAGACGCTGTAGAGACCTGTGATGTCATAACTGAGTCTGAAGGACGGACCGAGTTTTTTGTTCCATGAAAAAACCAAAAGCATCGAGACTCTCCACAAGCTTCAACCGCAGTTAGAAATCTGTATCAGTTTATAAAAGGTCGTACGTAAAAATAGATGAAGTCCATTTTTAACACAGCTGAACAAACACAACTCGACTGTTTGAAACCATCGATCAATACGCATTTGTGTTTCTGATCGGAGAGATAATACGAGTCACATCTGACGAGAACATCCAACAGGTCGGATGTTTCAAAATGAAAACATGCTCATGGTTTTGGTGTTTTTCATGGGATGGATTAGACGACCAGAGGAAAAATGCGGTGTTTTTGGCAGCAGATGCCAATAATGTAAGATAATTAATATAGTAACTGACGTCTACGTGACTTTACAACATTAGATAAAAACAGTTTGTAGGTTTATTACTTATAGACGTAAAAGGTTTACATCTGTTTCCGTCTTTACATTTGATTTAATTTACTTACATTAAAGGCACTGCTGCACTGGAAGGGGTTCTCCACTGATTTACAACATTTTTTTTCAGGAAACCAATTTTTTTTCCCATTGAAGCAATAGTTTCAATCATTGAAAAGTATCCTGACTTTAGATCCCCCCCCCCCCCAAAAAAAAATTTATCTCATTGATTTCATCTGTCAGTGGAGTTCTTCCTTGTGTTTTACGTCATACCGTTGGCCTCTACAGATGTCAGGCTCCGTCAGTGGGTGTGTCGGTGGGCGGGGTCAGTCATGGTTAACAGGTTTAGATCCATCGTAGACATGACAGGACTTTCTTCGTCTGAGACTCCTGTCAGGTCGGTCTGTTTCCGTTTCGTTAGAATGCTGCAGGGATTTCCACAGACTGTTGTTAGCATTAGCATTAGCATCAGCACCGTTCCGTTAACCAGAAGTCGGTGGGATTGTTCCCTCATATTTTGTAATAATAGCAGAGAATATGATTACTGGCAAATATCTGTAATGACTACCGGTTTTGATCTGATGAGATCACGGAATTACTACTATTTTTAGCGATTGTAAATTCCATTGTCAAGGGAAGACGATTTTAAGTCGTGCTTGCGTAGAAGCATTTTTATCTCCATTGGCCATCTTTTACAACTCGTTTTGGCAACCTTGCAAGGACAGATCACTGTTGTATGAGTCAAAGTCTGCTAAAGTACAGAGACTTTACCTTTAAGGAGTATCTTTTTAGCGATCGGAGGTGATTTTTAGTCAGTTTATATGCCTACGTTCGTTTTTTTTCAAGCTTCGAGTCTATCCAACTGACAAATGTTTAAATCTAAATCTGGGGGAAACTTAGCGGTGGAGGGTAACTGCATCTCTATGCCAATGATGCAACCTAGCAAGGTTGCCCTATCTAGTCTTTTGTCCTAGCGAAGTTGCCGTAGTGGGTCATAAAAGATGGCCAACAGAGACAAATGCTTCCACTCAAGCGTGACTCAAATCATCCCTTGACATCATTATCAAAAGCAAAGCGCTAACATTAGCATCACACGTCGACTAAATATTTAGTGGATCGAAGAAACGTTCCATCACCGACTGATTTCTGAATTGCTTTTTAAAGTTGTTGCAATTTGATTGTAAAGTGACTATATTTGGACAATATGGCCGGAGCTACAGGTGTGACAGGTCATGAGGTGAGCTAATGCTAATTGCTAGCTTACTGACTATGTAAAACAGTAAATTCCATCAAGCTGCATTGGTAGCGGAATCTATTAAAGAAAAAAAAGCTAACGTCTCGTCCCTGCAGCACTCTGTTCGTAATCTAAACCGGTCCAAATCCCCGAGGAATCCCGGTTATCGCCGTTTTGACGCGACAGGACGAGCTGCAAACAGCGTCCAGATCTGTTCTTCTCTCACGGGATATGTTTCCAGGAAGCTAACTTACCGCTGGTGGATATGAATCTCCAGGGTACCATGTTGTATAAATTGCAATTTACTAGAATGTTCATATTAGATTATAAGATAATATTAAGGGCAATGAATATTATATTGTATCTTTATCGAGGGTTACAAATAAAGTTCCCATGGAAAAGATTGAAACCTGTATTTGTGTGCTTCTTGTGAATCAACCATGAATAAAAGAGTAACGACAGAAATGGTTTTGCTGTGAAAAGTTTATTGCTCTTCATTTTGTATACAGGGATGCAAGCAAATACTGTTTTTTTTTCTTTACAATAATAAAGCAAGTTAGTGGCCAAGCAACATGGAAGCTTCTGTCAGGTGTAATTTTTTGGGTTTTTTTAACGTATATATTTATTTTTTTTACTTTTTTCTTTTGGGATACTTATGTCAAACCCCACCAGAATACAAAAGGCCTGTAGGTATTCTGTAGACGATAGGGAAATAAAGTAAAATCCATCAGCGTTACTACACATACGTAACCACAGAACCCATTTTAACAAGTGCAACGCTTTATAAGTACCAGGAAAAAAACAAAAAAAAAGGAATATTTGGTCAAACAACACAGTGAGACTTTACAAGAGGACGTTACATTTTTTTTTACATGTGTCGAAAACAGACGATTATTGACCAAAAACTGAAGCCTTTAAGATGTTTGAGACTTAGTGGGGTATTAAAAGCTGGCTCCGGTACAAGTCTGATATACGCAGTTATTCACAGTCAAGATCCAAATATATTACATTTTCCTATTCACAAGTGCTAAAAATCGACATATTCGCATCCTATGGTACTTTAAGGAAAAATGATTTAAGAAAAATCATGGCTTTCTGAAGTGGTTCCTTCACTTTGCAGCACGTTTTTTTTATTTTTTAGAGTGTTTTAGTAGAAAATGTCCATGTTCCAATGGTAGTGCTGGAGTTTTTTTGGGCAAAAAAAAACAGAAAGCCCCAATCTATTAGAAAGGAATGTCAGTATAAATATAATATATAGCTTAACAGAAACACAAAAATAAATAAATGTGATTGGAAAAGGTGAATTTTCTAAGAACAAACGTTGTCGTTACACAAAATAGAGATGACGTTTACATAGATTAATCTCTTTTTTTGTTAAAGCACTTATGTGGGAACTCTATATTAAAATATTTCGTAGTTTTTCTGGGTAATAAAACATTGTAAAAGGGGAAATTTGTATAAAAAGTACAAAACGTTGAAAATAAGGCACGTTTCTGCCAGTCTGAGCCAATAAGACCAAAGGGTTTTGGAAGACATTAACTTCTCTGTGGTTAAATATTCCAAATAGTGAAAAGAAACAGATATATTTATTTTTTTAAAAAGTTTTTCAAAGGAATGACAACCATTTCTACACATATTTTTCTACGCTCAAGCAAACGGTGATGTGAAATAAGCTAAAGGTGCAAAGTGAGATTTTTTTTTTTCATATTTACATCAAAGATGAACCGATTACACAATAAACTTGACTTGTGGTTTGTTTCTTCTCCCACACGCCGACAAAATATGCAGACGTCCGCTGGTCTCTGTCAGTACAGGTATATTTCGGATATTTACATAATGGCCGGACTAAGCAATCCAATTCACCTTGTAGTTCCTTTCATTTTTTCCAGTAATACAAACATAGACTCCAAAAGTATACAATGATTGTCAAAATGTGTCCCTATGGAGGGCCAGAGGTGTCAAAATTAAATAAAAATACATCATCTAAAAAGGCCTTAAATGTGGCATTAATTCATTAAAATCAGAAATACATACATTAAATCAAATGCATCGATCAATGTTTACTTAAATGTGCCATGAATTGATTGAAATAACAATTGAAGTTTATATAATTATTTCATTATCCCTGTGCCAAGAGTGTCACAATGAATTTATTTTATATGTCATCCTCACTCATCAAAGTCAGTGGGCGGGGCTAACACCGATCTAGTCAAGATGACCGCTTCAGCCCA
Source organism: Fowleria isostigma (assembly GCA_029814645.1). Taxonomy (NCBI): domain Eukaryota; kingdom Metazoa; phylum Chordata; class Actinopteri; order Kurtiformes; family Apogonidae; genus Fowleria; species Fowleria isostigma. Next base: position 25,668,648 of record JAPTGZ010000012.1, read on the forward strand.
GTGTTTTTCAACCTTGGGGTTTTGAAGTTAGAATTCAGACTTTTTCTCAGAACAATAATTTAAAAAAATATATATATTTAAAAGTCAGAATTTTGGGAAAAAAGTATTTTGAGGAAAAAAAAAATTTGAGGAAAATTATAAAAATTAAGGTCCTACATATATATATATATATACATATATATAAAATTCTACTTTCTACTCTGACTTTTTTTCCAGTAGCCCTAATCCTCTGCCGTGCAACCTGGCTTTTCTGCCTCCATCTATAATAATATACATTATATAGATATAGACTAAATGCAACATAGTATAGCAAACTATTACATGATCAAAAACAAAGTTATTTTAGCAAAAGAATGTCTCCATTCTGAATGTCTGGGGTCCCCAGAAATTTGTGATGTTAAAATAGGGTCATGAACCAGTCCTTTAGCCTGAAGTTCACACTTTGAAAAATGGCAGCTTCGGCTCCGTTAATGAAGGACCTTCACAGTAGATGAATGTATAAAGATAATTAACACAAATAAAAGCTTATAGAATATGGACAAAATGGTCAGAATATGTCAACCCAGTGGGATTGATTTATTGATTGATTTGATTTATTATTTATACACTTTCTTTATATTTATCTAAAAATGTTGGAAATGAGTGGCTGCCCCGCCCCCGTTCAGGTTGGTTTTCTTCAATGTTGGTCAAATGTCAAAAATGGAAAAGTAAAAGTTTTGTAAATCCTTATATTGTAATATGAATGTGATTTTTCAATAAAAATGTTTATTTAAGAGAAAGAAAGAAATGCACCTTCCTTCTTAATTTTTATCAGAACAACATCCAGACAAACAAACATAAACCAGATCAATAGCACCACCTAGTGTGTGGGAGTGTGTTGACTGGCTCTGCATCGATCCATTATCTGGGATTGATTTGTCCTGACTTGTCGTGCAGGAACCAATCAGATGTTAGAGTCTGTTGACGAGCCGTGGTGACAGATAAAATAAATCCATTGTGTTGTTTTTCAGCAGAAACCATGAAATAATTAAATAGTGAAATAATAATATATAAATGCTTAAACTGCTGTTTTAATCAATTCATGACACATATGAGTAAATAGTGATAGAAGTATTCATTTATTTAATGTATATATTTCCAATTTTAATGAATAAACAACACATTTAAGGCCTTTTTAGATGATGTATGTCTTTAATTTTGGTCCTCCTGGTGCTCCGTAGTCTTCAAGTTGAGGTGGCGTTAACACTGATACTGCATAACGTGTGTTTAAAGCTCTGTATTCGTGCGTTTCCTTGGCGTGTCGTCTTTCGGACGTCGTGTGCGTCATCGTCCAATGGGACAAAGACTCTGTCAAAAAGCACCGTGTGTTGCATTGTGGGATTGACAACAGCAGAACCTTGTTGCAGCGAAGTGAAGATATAAACTGGAGGTCAACGTGTGACTGGGTCTTTGGACGGAGGTTAAAGGTCGACCCCGCGGTGACTGCGGCTTTGGTTGAAGTGGGCGGGGCTTTGGTCTTTGGTCTCACCAGTGCTCCAGGTGCAGGTCCATGGCAGAGTTCAAGTTAATGTCCGTCACGTCCAGGAACTCTGTGTTAAAGATGCTGGGGCCGGTGGGCGGAGCCACACTAAACGCCGTGGCTGAGCTGGGCGGCGTCAGGTCCAGCCACTCCATGGTCTCCCACGGCGTCTCGCTGAAGGTCATACTGACCATCCCCTGCACCTCGGGGACGGCCGACACTTTGGCGCCAGCGGGCGCCAGCGAGGCGTCCATCAGATCTCTGTTGGCCAGGAGCTTGTCCTGTAGGGAGGGGTGGGCGTGGCGGTGGGGGGCGTGGGGGCTGCCATACCCTTCACTGTCCCGGTTCCCTTCGTCGTCCTGGTTGCCGTCCTCGGCGGCCATTTTCAGAAAGGCCACCTCCCCTCCTCGGCCGATGGGACCGCTCAGCAGAGTCTCCAGGTGGCCGTCCGCGATATGATTGGCCGAGTGGTCGTAGGGGAGCGGGGCAGGGGACGGGTGCTCGTAGTGGCGGTGGAACCTCGGGACGAGGAGTCCGGGACACCCTGGGGACACAGTAATGTGAGGGACAACTTTGGTTACACAGGACCTCTGCCTCTCTTCTCTGGCGTTAGCTGGCATCTCTTGAAGAGAAAGAGGAGGGGGTGGGGGGGTCACAGAGGGTTAGGGTCCGACATCGGAGTGGGTTTAGACGAGCAGACGCTAGACCAGGCATGCATCAGTCTAACAACCACCCTGACATATCAGGCCCTTTTCCACCAAAATACCAGGAACTTCTATTACCAGGAACGTATTTACCTGGTAAAAGAATCCCTGGTAATCTGTGTGTTCTGTTTCCACCACATCCCAAAGTTCGGGATCATTTATTCAAATCAGGTTGATGACATTTGGGGAACAGGAAATGAAACGAACTGATGCACAGCGGCTTAACTCTTTCCTCCTCATACGTCTACTAGGGCCAACCCATACATATGTTACTGGTTCTACACATGGAACAGTTTGTTTTTCTGGTGTGCTGTTTTTTTTTCTGGTGGCAACAATCGTCACAACTTTGACAAACTTTGAAAAATCAGTGAAAATATTTTATCATTATATTCATTCATTCATTCATTTTCCATACCCGCTTTATCCTCATTAGGGTCACGGGGGTCGCATGGAGCCTATCCC
>JAPTGZ010000012.1:25710943-25723224 GCA_029814645.1 Fowleria isostigma
AAAATTTAAAAAAATTGAAATTATGGTGCTATTCAAGGGAAATAAAAAGGCTGTAAAAAGTATTATGAGGAAAAAAAAAACCTACCGGAAATGTTCTGTATTTTCAAAATGTTACCAGTAATTTTTTTAATCTAAAGTTAAAGCTTTGAGCAAAAAACTGCCAAAATTCCCAATGTATCAATTTTTATAAAAAAAAAAATAATAAATCCGTACATTAAGTATATTTTTACAAAGTATCAGTATTTGATTGATAATAATTAAACATTACTCTCAAGTCTTGTATTGTTTATGAAGTTGTGATTTATATACTTACATTTTTTTAGATTTTCCATTGTACAAAGTATCGGATCGGTATCGATGATACCAACCTGAATTTTACTTGGTACCGGATTGGAAAGGAAATCTGTGGTATCAAACATCACAATTGAAATTGAAAAATACTGAAATTAAAAATACTGAATTATTCAAGGAAAATAAAAAGGTTGTAAAAAGTTTCATGAAAAAAACAAAACAAAAATAAAAACCAAACCTACTACAGATGTTCTATAGTTTCAAACTGTTTCCTGGTAAAACGTTGTGAGCAAAAAATTGCCAAAACACCCAAAGTATCATTTTAAAAAAAAATTTCCATACATTAAGTGGAGCATCAGCATCTGATCGATATTGCCGATACCAGCCAGAATTTTACTCGATATTGCATCACTAAGGAAATCAATGGTATTGAACATGACTACTGTCGGTGTAAATCTGTCTGTTTCTTCACAGTCCCAGAGGGTTTTAAGCATGAGATCATTCCACGGCGGTCACTCAGCGGTCTGTCTGCATTTTTGCTGTCTGCATGTCTGTCCGTGTGTCTGTCTGTCTGCATGTCTGTCTGTCTGTCGACTGCATACATCCACCTGCCGCTTCCTTTACATTCACCTCTGTACGTGTCACCGACTGCAGATTTATCTGTCTGGACCTGCTGTTCTTCAGGCCATCCTTCATCTTAACTGTTTTCTTTTCTTCTTATCTCTTTCTCCCTCATTCATCTTTTAATTAATAAAGTGTGGAATTTTTTTTTCAAGTGTACATAATATAAATCCACAGCTTTTTCACTACAACCACTCTGACTCTGATAAAGAAACGACAGCAGCTGATTCGGAGATCTGGCGTCGAATTCAGGAACAAGAAAAATCAAGAATCTGTTCCTCTATAGTCATGAAATATGTTTGTCTCAATGATGTAATTCGTGTAAAACTTGGGAAATGATGTTTCTCTTTACTGCATTCCAACATTTTCAAAGCGATACTGATTGAGCCAAAGGGATTGAGAATTAAAGAGCAAATATGAAAAGGGAAAATCCACTCATATTTCCCACAGTGGATGTGGACTCTGTATGTCATCCAGCTCACCCTGCATCGAACATTCAAAAAACACCTCATTTTATGCACTTAATGGACAAAATACATACTTTTATCTGCATGACTGAAAACATCCCTCTTGTTTCTTTTCTGTTAACAATGAATTCACGTCACTGTTTTACTTCTATGCAACAGGCGCCTGCATTAACCCATTAGAACCCAGTGTGACATTTGAGGCACTTCTCAAATACATTTAACCATCCATATTTAACCATCCTTTAGTAGTTTATCACCATTTATTGTAATATCATCTCTGTATTTTGTGTTTTTTTCAATGAAAATCAGGTATTTTCCAACATTTAGTTAACTAATCTTGTAGAAGTTTATGAAAGTTTACAATAAAGTTGAGGATTATTATATCAAAAACCAAGAAAACTGAAGAAAAAGTGACTTTTTCAGCAAATAAATCATTAACTGAGCATAAACTAAATGTTTCCATCTACTGTCACTGATTCAACTCCAGGGGTTTTCCATGGTAACTATGGAGCCTCTATAGCTGATGACCATGAAAGATGAAAAACTGTATTTTACATATTTACATGAATGAATGGATCAACAGGGATTAAACAGTTTATATCAGTACATGTTTGGGTAGATGGTGGATGTTTGAGTCTTTATGGGTTAAAAAAAAGGTTAAATATAAAGAAAGTTTGATTTGGACACAAAAGTTGTGCTGGGTCTTAATGGGTTAAGGTGCAACTGCAGGTATTTTGCTGAATATTTTACTGCTGTAGAGCCGGAAATTTCTGTCAAGGAGCTGCAAAAAGTGTGAATATCCTGTTTATTTTCATTGGATCACCTGATATTTCTCCTTATTACTCTTGCTTTGCTAGTGCTAGAGGTGTGAATACAAGAAAAAGAAAAACAATCATAGCTTTTTTCTATGAATCTATCCAGATTTTCACTTTAATAAAACCACAGGTTTGTCATATGATGCAGTTTAGTTAACGATCATTTTGGTTTCCTCTCATATTTACAGTATCACGATCGAGATACATGTAATTATGTTTTTATGATTATGTAATGTAAATTTCAACATGGTGACCCTTTCACTTATTCTATTAACCTATTAAAGACTCAAACAGCCCCTGGAAACCGAAATAAACTACTGTAATACCTGTTGATCCACAAATCCTACCAATACATGTAAATAATTGGTGTAAAATACAGTTATTCATCATTTCATGGTCATCAGATATGACCCATTTGGACGTTCAGAGGCTCCGTAGTTACTGTGGAAACACCATCATCTTTTACACTATTGATTCACCAGTAAAACCCATGGAGTTGGATAAATGACAATGAATGGAGGTAGTTGTTTTTGTGTTCAATTATTGATAGATTTTCTAAAAAAAAAGTCATTTTTTCCTTCAGTTTTTCTCTGTTTCTGATATAATAAATTTGAACTTTATTTTGAGATTTTACATCAACATGATCAGTGAGGGAAATATCGTGTAAATATCATGGGGAAATACTTATTTTTATTTTAAAAGAAAACACTGAAAAATAATTTAACAAGGGTTAAATTGAGAGCAAAATTTGATTGGGATCTGCCAAAAGTACTGGGGGTTTATGGGTTAATATGGAAGTAAAAATCACTAATCTGGGGAATGACTGTAATGAAATTTAACAGAATTATGTAAAAAAGCGGCGTCTAAGCCTGTCTATGTTTGACTGACAAGTGTACAATGGGTTTTGTAAGACTGGTTTGTAACTTGAGTGAAGTTGAAATGACAGATTCAACCCATCAGGATGAAACTACACTGAATATTTAATTATTCATACTATATTATTGACTCATCCAGCATCCCTGGGACCCTGTACCGAATGGCCCCGAAAATTAATGAATGAATCAATGAATATTATATCATTATGTGTTAAGATGTACATGTCTGTTTATTTCTCAAATGAAACAAGGCAGGTTCTGTAGAAAAGTGATGTTAACAGAAAGAATGGGTTCATATCTGCACAGTGAAAGCGTGAAGCTGCGAGTGGAAGTGGAAGTGGAGGTGTGCGTGCGCCTGCATGTGCGGCATCTCGGCGTTACTCACGAGGCATGATGCCTTGGTCTGCCAGCTGCTCTCGTGTCCTCCTCTGCTGAAGTCTTAACTGTAGGACTGGAGGAGGAGGAGGAGGAGGAGGAGGAAGAGGAGAGGAGGGTAGAAAGAAAGAAAGAAAGAAAAGGAAAGGAGGTGTGGAAGGACAGGTAAGGGAAAGAGAAAAAGCAGGAAGAGACTGAGAATTCACTTGAAATCAAACCTGCTGTTACACACTCTGCCATGTAGAGGATTAGCGCTAACATACTGTAACGTCACTTCAGCTAAAAGCTAAAGGTTCATTATGTAACGAGTCACGTGTGTTTATGAACTTACATGTAGTTTACGCAGGAGCTGGTTGTTTCACACTGTTACTTGACTCCGTTTCTGAGCTAAAAGTAGAGACGCACTGATGAACTTGAGGATTTTTAACCAACTCAAGTTCTCTATATCTACAGCTGCAGAAAAAAAAATATTAAACCACTCTTATGTTTTCCTCCATTTCTTGATCATTTTAACAACTCAAGGTTCATTTGTTCACAATTTCAGAGCTGATATCTAGCCATTTTCCATGGTTTTCTTGATTACAACCAAAGTTCTTTGTACACAAAAATACTAATCTGACACTGCAGGACCAAAACATGGCTTTTCGGTTTAATTGTTTTAACTCAAAAAGACTCAGTGCTAATTTTATGTCAGTTCCCAAATTAATTTTCCTCTCTGTTTAACCTTTCTCAAGTGATTTATTGCCGTTGACTAAAATATTATCTTCTGTATTTTGTATTTTTTACGATAAATCATATTTTCCTATATCTAATTTTCTATACTTAATTCAGATGCTCATGAAAACTCATGGGAAATGAACAATTATTGCATTAAAACAGAGGAAAACTGAAGAAAAAATGATGTTTTCAGCAAATATACCAATAACTGAATGTAAGAACGCGTGTCTTCAACTACTGCCATTGATCAGAATTCATGGGTTTCACTGGTGAATCAATGTTACATCAATATCTATGGTATTACACTGACAAAAACAGTACTTTAAGACATTCCATGTTTTTTTTTCTGTCTGTTTTAGTCACATGATACACACAGGAGTTAGTACTTGATTACATAACCATTGATTTGATTGACTTTTGATAGTGTAATAACGTTTTTTCTGTGACTGTATATCTATATATGCCTTTGTTTTTACATGGAATAATTTCATAATAACAGTATTTTTAGGCATTTTTTTTTTTTTTTTATCTTTTGCAGTGGACAACATTTACTTTAAAGTAAAGCTTATCCCATACAGAGGAACCAAATGCATTGCTTGGTCTCAGGAGAATCTAAAAACCAGTGTACATTAGACACTGACAACCGAGACATTCATTAGCTTAGAAATGGAGTTAGCTAACGTCAACAAACGACCAGCTCCCAACACAAAACAGACTTCGACACACGAGCGTTTGCCAATCTTACATACTGAACCTTTAAAAACGACAAAAGGTAGTGATCTGGCAGAGAGAAACGCACAGCAAACACACATGCACATCCATCTGCCTATATGCATATGCATCCAGAAAACAGAGAAAATAAAAAAAAAAAACAAAGCTGCTTGCTCACAAATATTTCTGCAAGCAGGATGTAGGGAATGATAAACACAGCTCCTGGCTTTTAAACAGAGTTGCTCGGCAGTGTGTGGTCCACAGTGTGAGCGCACGTTTATGCCCTGTACGAGTGTGTGTGTGTGGAAGTGTAGGAGTGTGGGGTCATAAACATAGAGCCTCCCCCGTGTCTGTGTGTCCGTCTGCTCGTGTCCGTGGACGTCCTGCTTTCTTTTTTCTTTGTCCGTTGTGTGTGTGTTTTCCCTCCGCCGTTATCTGAAGGTCTCGTATCTGACACACAAGTATGAAGTGTTCCCGCTCCTCTAATCACTTTGTCCCGCTATTGTTAATTATCGGCCTCAGGTGGTTTATATCCGAGTGGCTTTAGCTACATTAGGGCTCTTAATGAGTTTGGTTTGAACCTTCGAGCCCACCTTCAAGTGCCATATCATAGCACTCCGGTGAGAGAGAGAGACCCTCCATTATGTAACTGCAGGACTCTCCTCTTCATCTGACATCTGCTTTAGTTTACAGTGAGCGGGTCACGACCTGCTGGTCACAACATCACAGAGCGCAAATGCAGCCATTAGTTGATGACTGAAAACCCAAATATGTAACCGATACAACCTCTCGTCAAAGGGTTTTCTACCTCCGTCCTTTCACTTGTAGAAATGAACACCCAAAACAGCCAGCTTTATCTCCCTGTAACTTATGATGAAAATTCAGCGGCACATCTTTTGATTTCCAACCCCGGGCTGCTCTTTGTTATGTTTACTGAAAGGGTTATCAATAATTCTGCTCGAAAAAGTACAGCCGCTGCTACATAATCTGCTTTTTCTCCTAAAAAAAAAAAGCTGTGCACAGACCAGATCCTGATTGGAGTGTGTACATGTTAAAGAAAGAAAACCCCAGCCAGGTGGTGTAATCACTGATCGCTGAACCATACGATACTTCACTTCTCTCACTGTTGACTTTGAAAGCAAAGACATTTGTTTTCGACTCCTGCTCCGCTGACAACACGGGACATACAAATGCACAGGCGCATTTACAAGTGTTCAAATTTATAGTGTAAATACATGGCGTAGATTCTCATTTTGGCCAGTTTAGCGGCAGGAAAGTGGTGATAATTACACGGCGGAGTGGGTGGAAGAGTTTGTGAGACTCTGATTTATTGTCGTCATGCGCCTCACACATTCACAGCAGCCACACGAGAAAGAAACAGGCTAATAATAACACCTCACTTTTACGCTCAAAGGCCAACAACTTAACTAAAGAGACCGGTGAAATTTGTTGCATCAATTTTCCTCAGCTTTCCCTCAGAGCAGACAGGAATGCATTTGGGACAGATGTATGACCGAGACTGTATACTTCTTAATAAACAGGTATTCCTAAATGAAGTATTAGGTTTATTTTAGTCTAATACCTTTGCATGAAGTTAAAATCCACCTTAAAACAGGACTTTTTTTTTTTTTTTCTGTGGTCTTGGACGGTTTGAGTCAGATTTGTGAACATGAGCCAGACCTTTGTGCATCAGAGCCAACACTCTGCCATTAGCAGAACAGTTTCTGGAGCTGCTCCACTGACAATGACTGATGTTCAACAGTGGATATGAGGGTGATTTTCTGGTGATGAGGATTTGTTTTGTGCAATAATAATAATAATAAAAAAAAAGTTTGCACGAGGTCAAAAACACAGGTAAGCGTGGTTTCATCCACTGCCAGACTGTCTTTCATTGTCAAAGGAGGAAGTCCAGAGTGTGTATTTTTTTTAATGTATTCGCACCTTTGTCAGTTTTATTATCACTTGTAGTACCAGCCAGAACCACTGGAAAAAACATTTGTCTTGTTTCCAGTTCTTTACGAGCTAATAAATAAGCAAAACATATGATAACATAATGACCTAATACAGTGAAACAAAATCAAAGAATAAAAAGCCCTTAGTTTTAACACTAATATAAAGCAGAAAGTAAGCAAAAAGCAACTTTATTACAAAAAAGCATGGTGATATTACATTAAAGTAGCGGAATTTTGAGCTAGCTGACGACAACAGTTTTTCTATAGATAAGTAAGCTGTATTACAATGAAGTGGTTGTGTTTTTTTTTAGGTGATGGTTGCAATTTTATCAACAAATAAGCACACCGTTCATTAACAAGTAGCATTTTAAGCCAGGTAACAGCCGCAGTTTAATGCAAAAATAAATACGCATTTTAAGCTCATTGATGTAGCTTGATCTCGGCATACTTCTGCTAGCGGTATAATAAAATGGTTCGTTTAAAGGGGTGATATTTTGCTAAAACTACTTTTATTAGTCTTTGGTTCATTTATTTGTGTACTTCGGACCCTAATAGTTTATAAAGTTTGAATGTGAACCCTCCAGGCGCTGCAGAGCTATCTTTATATTCATTTAGGCAAAAATCAAGTGGATTTCTACAACCTGTTTTATCATATCACAAAATTTGCACATATAAGGTTAAGACTTCCAATGAACATTTCTCCGAGTACGCCATAATTGTTCGTCAGCAGCAGTGGTTGTAGTTCATACTGAAAATACGTCCAAACATCGAGCAGATTACCTAAAATGTTGAGTTGTTGGTTGTTTTTACGAATACAAATGGCTTGAATAGGACAGAGCAGCAGAAGTCAACAACCTGGAGGGGGCGGGGTGTGAAGCAGCTCATTTGCATTTAAAGGGCCAGCGCTCAAAACCACCTTTCTCATGTCATTACTCAGAAATAGGGTTGAAGATGGACCTGTGGAGTTGAATTAATGAGGAATTCAAACCCATTCATAGCGTTTCCAGTTTATGTAGACCACAGGGGAATGTTTGAAAATACATAATTCCATTAAAAAAAGCAACATATCACTCCTTTAAGGGTAGTAGTTTTATCTGTAGAAAGACAAACTCACAGTGACATCACTTCCACAATGTATTTTCACAGTCTGATAGTTCAGATTTCTATACAAGCTTTCAGTTCTTCTCAAAATAATTTTTTTTTTGCTAATGTGACCATAAAGTAAAAGCTCACTAACAGCTGCAGTCTCATCTCCAGGTGTTTTATATTTATTGTTTTCACATCCAAATCTGTCTCTGAATTGACAATTTCACGTCGTAATTTTCTGCCTAGCATCGATTTCCAGCTTTGACTAATATTATCGTATAATTTTCCATTAAAACACTAGATCTCCTTTGTAACTTCTTGGTAACCTCCGGTCAACATTCAATAAATCCTTGTGGCTGATGTAAAACAGGTGTGTTGAAGACAAATCTTACGTGTGGTAATGATTTACTGTTTAACATGTGTTTGACACCTTGTAATATTTCTGTAACATACAGTACGTTTGATGCCTCTGTCACTCTGTTACGTAATGTTAGGCAGCTAGAGAGCGCGGACCACAGCCCTTTCAGCTGTTAATCAAATCGGCATGAGAACTAGTCAGTCACACACACACAAAACATTCGGCGGTCCACAGGGAGCACTTGAGACAGATCTTTATCTTTCCTTTTAGCTTCAACCATGCAGAAGCAGTTCCCATGGCTTTGACAGAGGAGTTCGAGCGTGGTGCAAAAAGAGCAACAATTGCTTGTTTTCATGGGCCGCTGGATGTAACTGAACCTGCTGTGGCTTTGTGAAAACTGTAAATCCTAGACAACCTGATCATGTAAGACTCCCGCTGTCATCAGCAGTTAGCGCCGAGAGATTTACGAGCAGTTTTACCTCGCTTACGCGCGATATTTCACTCATGCGCTCGTAAATTCAACCCAACGGTCATATCGGTCGTAACTTGGTTCAATCCCCTCTGACTGTAACATCAGACTGTCGCTACATCTGCGCCAGATTAGCCGGCTACAGCTCACATGGGGTTAAAAAAACAGAGTCGATGTGGATGTCGCTAAAGCCTCTCGCCTGTGGGTGTCACTTTGTGTTGACAAGTAGAGGGAACATAAGGGCTCAGAGGAGAAAATGTGTTTTAAATGGTCGCTGGAATGTGGAGATAAATAGACAGAAAATTACAACAGGGGGAGAATTTGCATAATTTTTGTGTAATTTCAATGCACAAACACATCATTTGCAGTATCATATCTTGATTTAGACCCATAACAAACCCATAAAAGCTGTAAAATACGACCGTATGTTAAGAGAAAGTTAAAGTGCCTTGCCTTTTGCTGAAAATAAGTACATTTTGGAGAGTTTTTCTTGATAAAGCTCATTATTTCTCAAACAATCTGCACCTTTTTCTTCTAAATTCATATTTCATGGTACAGTAATCAGCATACATGAGTACACGACCTTTGAAAAAGTAAGATTTTAATCGATATCTCAATGAACATAGCACAGTTTGAGAGTTTAAAAGAACATTTCTTTAACTGAGAACATGATATGATGTATAGTGTCCCATACAAAATGTTGATTCTCCAAGAAAACTAAAGGTTTTGTGACAAATCTGTTGGGATGTACTCATTTATGCTGAGCACTCATTATACAAACTGCTATTTTATTGTGAGAGCTAGTATTCTGCCTGTAGAAAGTGATGGAGGTCATTTTAAAAAGCATAAAAAAAAACCCACCTCTGTGTTTCCCGGAGCACAGGGGGGTCATTTCCCACCCTGCTCTAAACAACCCAAAGGAAAAGCATCATTTACTCTGCCATTTCTGGAAAGTAATTACTGCACAGCTCTGGGGCAAGTAGGGACTGAAGCTGCTCTCTCCACCAGTCGTGTAAAAAAAAAAAAAAAAAAAAAAAAAAAAAACACCATACAAGTGAAGATGCATATAAAGAGTTGGAGAACGGAGATGAATATGTTCTCTGATCAGTGCTGACATCAGTTACATTTTCCTCAGGGAGGTGGCAGTGTTGGTCAGACTACACAAAAGCCCGTAGCGGTACCACACAAGTACTCAAGAGTAAATATCTCTTAAAAAAAAATAAGACTTTTACTCGGGGAAGGATGAGGGCAGAGTATGTTTATGAAGGAGATAGATGGATTCAAAGTCCCAACAGCTGCTGTGTGTTAAGAGGACTTTAAATCAGCGCTAGAGTCCGTACCCTTCCTCCCTCTTTGATATGCCCACAAACACACCGCTTCCAATTCGTCCATATTAAGATAACCTTTGACCTCCTTCTAGCGTCTAATCTCTCTTTTATCAGTGGAGTCACGGAGCGAGAAAGTCGAACTGGCTTGGCTCAGGCGGCAGCAGCAGCAGCAACAGCAGGAGATGCAGCGGCGGCGGCGGCAGGTTTAGTGGCTGGCACGAAACAAGTGCACTAACCTGCCCGAGACATCACCCTCACATGTCAGGATTTTTTTTACGAGGAGGCGGACGGACATCAAAGAACACGCCCAGCTGTAAATCCATCAGGCTGTGACACCGGGGAGGATTTGCGACTTATGCCGGCCTCCCTCTCTGGTATTCCTTGTACCATCACCACATGCCCGCAGTATATTACCCACACCTGTCACTCTGCCTGCGTGACTGAAAAGTGCATCACAAGTGTCAACCACAGCTCACCCCCGTCGACGGATGAGTGACATAATGTGCATGCAGATGCCCGCCGTTGACAGGTCGACTGTTTACGAGATGCAGCTGAATACACACACACGTGAATAATAGATACGGGACGGGTAGTGCCGGTGGTGTTTCTTCCCACTTACCTGATCTAAACTTGCTTCGTATCAGTATGGAGTGTTCAGAGCCCAGAAGAGTCATAATGCTTACAGTACAGTTCCAGTGTTCAACAGTTGCAAAACGAAACCACGGCGCGCTCTCCGACTCCCCCGGTCACCTCTGGACCCCAGGCTGAGATGAGATGGAGCCGTCCTCATCAACAGCTTTAGAGGAAAACTAATGGAAGTGGGGGAAAAAAGGAACACATGCACTTGGCTTTGAGGTTCTGTCAGCCGTCTGCTCTGCGTGTTTGTCTTCCTGCCTCCTGCTTTTTCTTCTCCTCTCTCCCCCAGGGCTGGATGTGGGAGTGTGTGTGAGTCTGAGGCCGCCGAGGCTTTGGTCCCATCTAACTGAGAGCTCTGAGCAGGGCCAGGGACGGCACACACACAGAGATATGCCCCGCTGAAGGAGGGGCTAGACCGGCCGGGGTTTCCGCAAGGCCCCGCCCACCCGCCTGCCAGAGCCGGAGGCTGCTGGACAGGGTTTGGCTCATGACTTCTTCCTCCCTTGCCACCAGTGTAAATATATCTGCCTATCAGGCCTGCTGATTGTCATTAGAGAGCAGAGGGAGAGTTAGATATGGAGAGAAGATCAAGATAGAGGCAGAGGCAGAGGAGATAGAGGAGCAGCAGAACAACCAGGAAGGAGGTAAAGCAAGGAGGGAGACTCATGTTTTACACAGAAACACTAATCTGACACTGCAGGACCAAAACATGGGTTTTCAGTCTGATTGTTTTAGCCCATTAAGACCCGGTGCTAATTTTCTGTCAGTTCCCAAATTAATTTTGCTCTCTATGTAACCTTTCTTAAGTGATTGATTGTCATTTATTATATTATCTTCTGTATTTTGCTTTTTTTTTTTTTTTACTGTAAATCATACTTTCTTATCATTAATTTTCTGTACTTAATTCAGATGCTTATTAAAACTTACAGGAAATTCAATGGTTATTACATTAAAACAGAGAAAACTGAAGAAAAAGTGATGTTTTCACCAAATATATCAATAACTGAATGCAAGAACAAGAGTCTTCAACTACTGTCATTGATCAAAATCCATGGGTTTTACTGATGAATCAATAGCCCCTTTCACACAGCACTTCTGTCACTGGAATTTTGCACCTTTTTTCCACAACAACGTGTGTAAACACAATGGTGGGGTCATTTGGTATCTGCTTTATCGCGGCTTTGTAACGCCTCGGGAGGCAGGCACAGAGCTGTGATAAAGGTGGGATCATGATTCCGGAACACTGTGTAAAAGGAACACTTCTTGGTCTACAACTAAGGTGTGATGTTTTGATGATGGCGACCCCCAGTGTGAGAGAGACGGGCATGACGCTAGGAATGGAAGCCCGCGGCACTGGACATGGCGGCTCAGTGCCTCCATACATATATTTGTGGCGCAGTTGGTAGAGCTGGTTGTCCAATGATCGAAGGGTTGGCGGTTCGAATCCCGCCTCCAACTGTCCGCATGTCGAAGTGTCCTTGGGCAAGACACTGAACCCTTATATAATTGCCCCCAGTGAATAGTGAGGTAGTGCCTTGCATAGTGGCAGACCCCCCACTGGTGTATGAGTGTGTGCGTGA
>JAPTGZ010000012.1:25965451-25975485 GCA_029814645.1 Fowleria isostigma
AAAGTCCTTGACAGCGGCCTCACAGAATGAATTTCTGGGAGAGAACTGTACAGAATTCACCAACCAGTTGTGGATCCAGAATTTCTGAATGCCCTGGGCAACATTTAATGAATTGTTACATTATTGAACCTCTCATTGGAAGTGTCAAGTCCCGTGACTAGTGAAGATGCGCAAAATATGTTTCCATGACTCTTTTTCATTTAACTTCTATATCGAAACATTTCAAATACCGTCTCATGGGAGCGTTAAAAACTTTTTTGTGACCTTTGACAGTTTTTGCGAAATTTCTGTGTTTCCATTACCAGTTTTCTAATGTGCAATTTGTATTTTGCACATTTCTGAGGGTAATGGAAACGTAACTTAAGTGGAGCGTGTTAGTGAGGTTGTTAAGCTGCATCTTTGTGGTGGGTACCTCTTTTGGAAAATGAAGTTAAATACAGGAATGATGCATTTACTAACTTCAGTCTCTAGATATTGGTATTCATATGATTTGTTGTTCCCCATGGGTCAATGTGCGAGTGTTTCATGATACTGTTATATCTATATACTGGCAGTATACTATAGATTTTGTTATATCTGAAGGGTGTCTGAAAATTTTTTTTCCACTTCCCGAGGAATAGAAGACATGGAACATAGACTCAAAGGAACAGAAGACAATCGACCAAGGGGAACAAAGGACACTGGATATTTGTGGCTGAATATTTCACACTTGCCTGTTATTTATTTGTCTTCCCCCGGGTGTGTAAAGGCTTTAAGACACATGTGCTTTGACTACAGGTTCCTTCATAATCCTCATGTTCATGTCAAACATTTGTAGTCCTTCACTGGCCTTGACTAAGAAAGCAGACCGGGGCTGGATTAACCCTCTAGGGGGGGCCTGGAGCAAAATCCAACCCTGTTACTCACCTCCCTCCTCCTGTTGCTCTTACACATTGCACTGGAACCCTGTTGCCTTTACATATCCATCAGGCACTGTGTGACTACACATGGCAGCTTCAATTTATTTTGCCCAGATCCCCTGAGATCTGCTGTTGCTTCTACTGTGAAAACTATTCTCTGTCACTTTGTAATATCTGTGGTATATCCCTGAAGCAATATTACACACAGAGAAAAGAAATATATGTTCTCTGAATAATATACACTGCTGGAAACAGTAAAGTGCACTCCCATTTTTATTGAAATATATGCAGTTCAAGTCCAGTGAATAACCTCATGTGGTACAGAGGGCGAAGGTTAAAATAATGACCTAAAAGCTAAAGGAAATGCATATTTGAGGTATTCCCAATTATTCACTAATGAGTTAATGTACAAGATTGCAGCAATTAAGTACCAAGAAATGTAGATTAACTAATCCCAAGATGTTTGTTAGATTTTGTATAAAATATGTTTTGGTCACGGTATTGTTGTTACTACATCCTCTGGAGCATTATTTGTACAATATTACACTGCAAGAAATATACTGCTATCATATTGTTGAGAAAAAAAGCAATTAAGAAAGGAAAACAGCATGTGTGTGGGTCTTTAGAGAAATTACAAGCTTTCTACAACAAAGTGGAGAGTGGAAGAAACTTTGACAGGAATAGATCTGTCCGAGCCAAAGCCAGGACATGTATGAAAGATGGCACAGATGGCAACAAACTGAGTCGACTATTCAGCTCTGATATCTATAGAAGTTGGCAAATTTTATCATCGTCATAAACGACAATTGGTTTCAGTCGTTCAGTCTGTCGTTTATTGCAAGAAAGTCAATCTTTTTTTCTACATAGTTTTTTAATTGAAATTTTAGATTGTATCAATCATAACTCTACAGTGGAATGTGTATAAAATATAACAACGTAGTTATGTAACCCCACTCTAATAGAGCCCCGACCCTGATGCACCTCGTAGAAATTCAATCTTTGAGCTGCAACCCACTCAATGTGACCACAAAACATGATGTCAATAGGTAGGCAGAAGCATAGTAGAGTGGGACACAGGTTGAAAGTAGAATAGTTTGTATCTGAGAAGCTTCTTGTTGCTAGATTGGGGGTTTGTTGTGTAACTGACAAATGTTTAATTAGTTGGACAAGATGGTGTTGGACAGATTGTGATAATTTGGAATACCTTTTGGACCATATGGGCATTTCCCCCCTCTGTGAAAAGTTACATTCCAGTGAATTATCCTCCAGCTATTATGCTGTTCCAAAAATGTTTTTAGATTTTCACCAAAGCGTACTTTTGTACTTTATCATGAGCTAAAATTAACTGTAACTCTTTTCCAACTCATAGGCTAGTGTGTTTCTGGGTCCAGATGAGATTTTGAAAGGAGAGGCTCCAGAGAGTCAAGTGAAGGTCCAGACCACCATGGACATCCTAAAGCTCTTCAAGGACAGCTACGAGGAGCACAAGGCCAATCTGAGCCAGTATGAAAAACATAGCAACTCAGTGATGCCTATGGACTTTTCTCCACACTTGGTCTTTTCAAGAGTCGACCTCTATATGGAGAGACTCAACACCATTATGGTAAACCATTTCCAAACATGCTAAATATTTGAAAAATATGGCATACATTTTTTGTACAATCTTTGAACTCTGTTCCATTATAGGGCATCCTGTTGACAGTCATTGATCTCCTCAAGCTGGAGAAACTTGAGATTGGAGGTGTCAAAGGCAGAGTTCTGAGCCAGCAGGTCCAGACAATCTACCAAGACTTTTTGGAAATCTACACATTATTTTCAGAGAAGCCATACGACTGCTTGGATCTCAGCAACAAGGTATGAAGTTACAGGAGTACAGGGTGTTTGAGATTTTGTTAAATGCTGGGAAACTGAACAGAAAACTTGGCTTGTCATTCTGTTTAGTTTGTTGGCAACGATGGTTATGTATTGCATTGTAAAGAATTTACCATGCCATTCAGCTAGAGCCAACCATTGACTGTCTTGTTAAACTTCGAGAGAAAAATGCAGTCGCAGAAAAAATTATTAGACTACCCTTGGTTTTCTTCAATTTCTTGTTCATTTTATGTCTGGTACAACTAAAGGTACATTTGTTTGGGCAAATATAATGACGACAACAACAACTGCCCATACGAGTTTAATTTAAGAGCTGATATCTTTCCATTTTCCATGGTTTTCTTGATAACTAGAGTCACATAAGTTCTTACGTCAATAGCTATGACATTGTACTGACAAAAACAGTGCCTTTAGGCATTTACTGTTTTCTTTTCTTTTTATTTTATTCACATAATACACACAGAAGTAGTACTCATTCGCATAGCCATTGTTTTTGATGACTTGTGATGGTCTGATAATTTTTTCCGCGACTGTAGATTGTTGTGATATATCAGTAGAAATAATACATTCATGTTTGCGGCTGTATTACAAGCTCACTCTACATTCAGTTACGTGTTAATACTGCTAGAATTCCAATGACCACCCTACTTCAACACATTACATCTTAATGAAATGGTACAAAAATGCATGGATGCGATGTATAGCCTTCCCAACGTGGATGGATTTGCTGTAGCTGTTTTCTAGCCACAAACTAGTAGCTTTGAAGAGAAAAGTTAGAAAACTATCTGATTGCATGATGAATCATCAAAAATATTCCAAATATAGTACAGATGAAATAACTACATGAGTGCTATTTGCCTCTGTGTATTTGCATGTTTCCTGTGAGAACAGGAATCTAGGGAGGCTGCCCCCTCCTGATAAGCTCAGTTTGCCAGAGGCGACCCATAACTAGCTAGCTCATAAGCCCTCTACACTGGTCAGATGGAGTGCACACTCCGAAATGCAGGATAAGTCAGCTAAATTTTTATCACAAAATGACAATTCCTAAAGTAGTATTGTGGTGGGGTCAGATACCAGTGCATTGTTTACATGTAGTACAAGACATTATATAAAAAGACTTAATACATTGAGTTTCACTTGATGGGGACTTGAATCGGAGTCTGTAGCAATGTGACAGAAAACACCAACACCACAACTAACTGGTTAAATGCTGCATCTCCTTGACAGTATCAGCTCGTCATTGAACCGTCCTTTTAGAAGCGATTTGTTTTGACAAGGGATTAATGTAACATTGTAAATTACAACCTTTTTAATGTAGTTTAGCTACCTGCATACATCTCAGTACATTCTATTTTGTTCCCAAACACCACTAGTGCCCGCTCACTCCAGAATTTGTGCAGCAAATTGTTTTTCTACCAGAAAAGACTTATTTCAGTAACATCTAGTTGCTTAACCAAGATGTCCCTGAGTTATAGCAAGAAAAGCAATTTACTTTGCTTGTAAGACCCAGTCAGTCCCCCCCCACTGGATGGCTTTGAGTCAGTGGGATGTGAAAAAGGAATATGCTGTGCTGGCTCTGCGCTGGCTTGTACTGCTGTGTGCTGTTTGGACTGTCGGTATCATTCAACTTTGTGCCCCACAGGAGTTTGAAGACGATGTGAGGGCGTTCAAACTGAAGGTGGATGACATAGACCGGCGACTAGGAGCCATCTTCGGTCAGGCCTTTGATGACGCCCCCGGACTGGAGCATGCCTTCAAGGTCTAAGAACACAGCCCTTCTCTTTTTCAAACATTCACATATGTGTACAACGCTGACTGAAAATCCTTTAACTCCTCTCACGTCTGCAGGTTGTTGAAATGTTCAGTAACTTGCTGGAGCACCCCTTAGTGGCTGCAGATGCTCTGGACAGATACCCACTTCTTGTCTCCATGTTTGACAAGGAGTTAGACAACACTAAAGTCCTCTATGACAAACACATTGAAGCTGAAGAGACGCTAGGTGAGAGTTAAAGCAATTTGACATGTTGCGTGTTATTTGGACTGACTTAGGACTGGTGTGGACCACTGTTTAATTTTAACTCACTCACTTGGACGTTCAAAGTATGTTTGGTTTCACTTTCTGTCTTTCCATATGTTGTAGCTTTGTGGCACAGAAGAGTCCACTGGGTCCTTTGTTGCAAAAATGTTTTTATTTTTTCACTCAAGTTGTCAAGTTGCTGCGCACATTATTTTTTTGTTCAGATTTTGATTATTTTAATTTTTCTGTTGATAAAAGTGGTGCTGTAGGCTAAATCGTGAAAGGCAAAGCACTAAAATTTGGAGGGATGGTCCAGACCCCTGCACGTACCTCAGACACACACACACACACACACACACACACACACACACATACACAAAAATCACATATGTCCACTAGCAGGGGGCGCTATAACCAGGACCAAATGCATTTTGGTCTATGGCTCTCACCCGTATATCGTATCTTCAAAAACCACATATCCTCAGATTTGCTGAGTAGCGCTGAATCACCTGGGGTAGGCCACGGCCCTTTCCACCTTACTATTTTATCATAAAATCAAAAAAAACTTGAAAACTACTTTTCCGAACTCCTGGGGATTTTGTCTGATCTGTGTGAATCTTGGCATAGACACACATTGCCTGGACCTGATTGAAATTTATCAAAAGAATTTTGTTCATTCAAAAAATTTGTAAATTATTAGCAAACCAATTTCTGTAGCTAGCTAAGAAATATGAACTTTCAGATATCTCAATCAAAATAAATGCTATCAACACCAAATTTTAGGTGCTTAGCTCTATGTGACTGTGAGGCTATGCACCAAGTTTGGTGAATGTTAGCCACTAGGGGGCGCTTCAAATATGGTAACATTTCAAGTGGCCACCATTCCCACACACATGATCCTAAAAGACCCTGTTGTCCTTTAGGACTGACTTCAGTGGGCTCCGTTGGGCCTGGGGTCCAAGTGGCACAGGGAGGCTTCACCCACGTTCACAACTGTTTGCAGTTGTAGTTAGATTTTAGTTTCACAGCTGTAGCTGTTACAAATCCTAACAACAATATTCTAATATAATCATGTTTCATGTGTTTTTACCTCACCATCAGAAAACATAAATCTGTCTTCTATGGCTAGTAGGAACGTCTCCTGTGTAGGCATCTATACACAGGAGTGACTGTGAGGTGTGATTCTAGTCAAGTTAGATCTGTGTAAACTATTGAAAACCTTCTGATGCCCTCTCATTTGTCTGGTCATGTTCACTTTACTAAACCACAAAGACACTTGAAGAGCACATACCTCCGTCAAGGCCCCACTGTCCTGTAATTCAATCACATGCTCCATCATAAAATGTCCACTTTGGATCTGCTCCAGAATTAAAAAGGTTCACCCTCGGCCCATACCCTGTCCATCAACCAGGAAAATCAGTGCTGCAGTTTTCCACAATTTTGCCGACAGACATTTTACCAAAAATTAAAAAGAGAAATTATGAAAAAAAACATGTCTTTGAGATATTTTAGTTAGATATTCTCCTACAGTATATTAATAGTATTGTTCCCAGTGCAAAATATGAAGGGATCTCACCCACACTGTGCAATATTGATTAACTTTAGCTGTATTCTGCATTTTTAGATTATTTTATATCTTCTGTTTTAAGAGACATTTTTACATTACATTTATGATTTTTTTTTTTTTGATCAAGGTCTTTTTTATTTTCAATTTTCTAATGTATATCAAGAAACCTATCAATTGAACATGAAACTGTTATGTCCAGTTCCTATCTAACTGTACCCCCACCCACCCCAATTACTAGACCTTCACTAAGTTTACATATAGCCAGACATAATATACTTACACACGACAAAAAAAATAAACTCCCTTCATGTATATGTACAGACACATACATATTTATAAAGTGCTCAACATAAAGTACACCCCAACAGATTTGTCACAAAACCTTTAGTTTTCTTTGAGAATCAACATTTTCTATGGGACATCATACAACATATCATGTTTTCAGTTAAGGAAATGTTCTAGAAAACTTAGTTTTTTCCAAATTTTTTGAAACTGCTGGTTTAGTTTTAGTTAGTTTATTTCGAGCTTGTGCACTCCATGTACAATAATTACTATCTACATTTCATTATAAATACATAGATATGCATAAAGAATTTGCAGTAAACACTGCATACATAGAGAATTTTACACAAACAATATGCATAGAGAAATATACATCGAGGAGTATACATAAAGAACATACATATAGAAATATACATCGAGAATATAGAGAAATATGCGTAAAGAAATATACATAAATATACATAGAGAAATATACGTATTTATACAAATATACTGTGTTATCTTATGTTTATTGAGGTATTGTTTAAAATCTTACTTTTCAAAGGAAGTGTACTCATTTATGCTCAACATGGTATGTACACATACACACATGCATATTTGTAAGTGCGCTGTTAGGGACCGAGCAGTAAGGGGACCAGGAAACAGGATTAAAAGGTTGAAAAAGTAGGTTTTTATTCACCAAAAAAAAGATAATCAACAACAGACTACAAATCAAAGTTTTAACAAATATGCAAAAGAGGTCAACGTAACAAAACTGTGCTCAAAAATAACAGCAACTAAGGCCACAAACACAAGCTGATAAAACCAAACTGACCTAACAAACTGAAAAAGAGGACGAACATATGGACACGTTGAATGTTATTGTTTACTTCTGGTAATTCTGCACATGCGCAGTACGCTGGATGGCAAAAGCACTGCTCCTGCTAATACAATTTAACTAAAGCAACCACTGTTGTCATCGTTTTAGACGCATCTGCTCAAAAAGGAAAATCAAAGACAAAAGTATGGCTAGTTTAGATCACCTTTGTGCTATGACTGAAAGGTACAACGCAAAACTAAGTGTATTTAGTGAAAAGCTTCTACCTGACGAACTGTGGGTTCTGTCACCAGTGGAAAAATATTTCCACTTCTTGCTGCGCTGCAATTGTTAAAAGTAACTGGTGTCGTTTCTCAGTGTCAAGAATTGAGAGTACAGTCTGGATCTGAATGGTCCCAGACAACAGAGCCCTGCTGGTGGGCTCCGCTGACGTCCGAGGGGCTGCGCTGCTGGCTCGGCTTGGCTGGGTGCCTTATGGTGTCTAAACCAGGGGTAGGCAACTCCGGTCCTAGAGAGCCGATGTCCTGCATATTTTAGATATTTCCCTCTTCCAGTATACCTGGTTTAATTAATGATTGGCTCATCATCAACGCTGCGGAAGTCTGATAATGGTGTAATGGCTTCCAGGTGTGGAAGAGGGAATTATCAAAAACATACAGGATACTGGTTCTCTAGGACCGGAGTTGAACATCCCTGGTCTAAAATGATGAACACTAGGCATCCTTTGTCTGTTTTTTCCTTGAGTGTCCACTATAAATGTGTTTTATATCTTCCTCCTGTCTATGATGCCCCCCCCCACCATCTCCATGTCAGACCCATGTTTGTTTACGTGTCTGTTTCCCTACTGTCTCTAAAACGTTTTTCTGAGGGTTCATCATACCTTGAATTGTCTACCCATCCTTAATTCTTCTGAATCTACGGGTGTTTTCTGCAGGGCATTCTCTGGTGTTTTATCTAGACAGCTGGGATTCAAATTGGAAAACTTTACATCCTTCCTTACATCCATTCATCCTTCATTTCACCAGAAAAGCGGCTTTTTTTGTTTGTTTGCATGTTTGTTTGTTGGTCCGTTGGCTGTATTGAAATTTGGTTCAGTCTTTTGATAACGTCACAGCTAAAACCAATGTACAGCACTGCAGGGGAACAGTCTTTTTTTTTGCCCTCCAGTCTGAGACGGAGCAAAAAATCACATGCACATGATGTCACTCGTTAAGGGGTCCATATAGTGGCTGGGACAAACCATAAAACTCTGGAGGGGAAACAAAATGGACACTAACTATAAGTAAACATACCAAAAGAGTTAATGTAACGAAATCCCCCCCATAACATCCCAGCCCATGGTTCAGTCCAACAAGGTAGGTGTGGCATAAAACTTAGGGCCACCTTTGGCCACACCTTTTGCCACATCAACGTGGAAGTGGACCCTCCACCACACCCAGTAAGTCCTGTGTGGCTCTGTCCATCACATACACATACACAGAAATAAATCAAGGGGAAAAATTTTTTTAAATAAATTTTTAAAAAAAGTAAGTAAAAAGGTACACAGATACTGGAGTTACAGATATGTATGATGAAGATGTTTAAATGTCAAATAAAGAATCTGACTCTGCCACAAACTCAAAAACAAAAAGTATATTCCTCCATAACAATAGTGTGTAGCGAAGGTTTATTCACATGAAGTTTTGTGACTCAGTCTTTCGCTGATGTGTGAAATATCTGTTTGACTGTCAGTAATGATACTTCTCCTCTCTAGGTTCGACTCCAGTGAATAAGAATATGCCAGCAGTCGCTGGCGGGCTGAAATGGGCCCAGGAGCTACAGCAGCACATCCAGAACCCCTACTCCAAATTTAGCAGTGTCTCCTACCCGTGAGTCTCACACACACAACCGATTAAAATTGAAGTTTTGCGTAGTCATGCATTTCCCGTGGTCTCAGTCTGAATTAATCGCTCTGTGAGTTGTTTTAAGGGCCTCGTAAAAATGATGATTTGGAATATTGGCTACCGGAAAGATATTGGCTGTAACCTTTGCATGGGTTGTAAAATTTGATCTTCTCTGCAGGTGCCTGAAGACGCCAGCGGGAGCCACGGTCATCCAGAAGTATGAGGAGATGATGCAACTGCTGGACAGGTATGTGCATCCAATGTTAATGCATTGCACTATATGTCATCATCAGATCTGTGCGTTACTAAACAGAAGAACGACAACAAAGACTTTCAACTGAACCCTCAGTGGCAGGATGAGACGATGCCTTATTGAACTGTAAATTTCATCAAAGCTAATAACTTGGATTGCATATCAGCTACGTCTCTAAAGTCTTTTCTCTGTAATTTCACGCCAGCGCTGTTTTTAAACTGAACATTTGTGATGTTGTTAGCTGGGTGTATAACATTTATGAAGCGGCCCCTGTGGAATAGCATGTAGACATAAAGCTCCAGGCATGATTTATGTTCTCATTATCGTGGCACTCCTCTGCAGATTATTTCACAGACTTCCATAATCCCATACGTTCTGTCGCTGCTCTCTTTTGCCAAGTGAGGAATGGCCTTTTAGGCTATATTGAACATCAAAACCTGGAAG
>JAPTGZ010000012.1:26150177-26160998 GCA_029814645.1 Fowleria isostigma
GTAAAACCCATAGTTGGATCAATGACAGTGGATGGACACACTGGGGTTATGTTTAATTGATAAGATTTAACTGGAAAAGGCACTTTTTCCTTCAGTTTTCTCTTTTTTATATATATATATATATATATATGTATATATATGTATATAAACCCTCAACTTTAAACTTTTATGAACATCTACATGATTAGTAAATTAAATGTTGGGAAATACCTAATTTTCACAGAAAAAAACACAAAATATAGACGATAATATTAACAAATGGCAATAAACCCCTTAATGACAGATAAATATAGAGAAAAAAGTCATTTGGGAAGTGCCACAAATGTCACACTGGGTCCTTATGGGTTAACTCAGAATCTTCTCCATGTATAGACGGTTGTGTTACACAATGTCACTACCTCTGTACACACTTGGGGCCTGATTTACTAAGATCACAAATACCAGGTGGAAATTTACTTGCTTCCACCAAAAAATGCATGTGCTATTGATTTGTGTGTCATATGCGATTTACAAAGGTTGCTTGTATAAATGACAAGATACAAAGTCTTGGAGACTGCCATATTTAAATGAGGATTTTTCATGCGCTACTGCTTATTGTTATGGAGACAGGACGCTGGAATAATCCAGACGCATGGAAATGTAATGTTGGAGGAGTTTTGTCATAGAAGGTAAGTTCTAAAAAGTTCTAAAATGGCATTGCTGGACAGCGACGCTGGATAAATTTTAGAAGCGGGGGGGGGTGTTTCATGGGGCTGTTGAATTGAATGACATGAATGACTGTCAGGCGCACATATTTTAGTCCCACTGCAGCCTAATGTCAGTGCATAATGCCAGGTCTCCCTCAAAAAAGAGATTTCCTGATTAAATAAAGGTTTAATACAATTTTTTAATCACAATCATTAAATAAGTAGAAAAGTAGTATTTGCTCCAGGAGGCCTGTAAAGTGGGGTGTGGTATACATCTTTTTCTTCTTCTGTCATTCCATAATTGTTAATGTGATCAGAACAGATTGGTTTTCTGTGTTACCTTTGGTTGTGCCTATGCCCCGCCGCCTCGTCACAACAACTGCAGACAGTTTTGCACGGAGCTGTGCTACTTAAAACCTGCCTTTCAGACGTGCCCAATGTAGACGCAAAATCAGCCACCACAATCATTTTGGGGTTCGGTAAATATATATTTGCATTTACTCCTTCCAATAATTTTGCATGTTCTGGCAGAAACACCCATATTGCATATTCAAGGCAAACGCGCTAAATAGGTTGGACAAGCTATTTTGTCCATTTGAGAGACGCAACCCTCGGTGTCCTGTTAGTAGATCAGCTTCAATGTGGTTTTGTGTGTGCAGTCAAGTTTGTGCACATTTTTACACACACAAACCTGTATTAAATCAGGCCCTTAAAGACCATATGTCCAAGTTTTAGCCTCATTGTAAATCCAATAGAGGGAAGTTCCTCTAAGTTCTCATAATCAGTCCCTCAGTGAAGGTGTTCTGCCCGGGTCTAACATGGATCATTTTATTCATTTCAGGAGAGATCCCTGACCTGTTCCCAGACGACGATGTGGAGGGCATCATTGGCAGCATGAGGTCAGAGGTCCGCAACGCGGGATTGATGGATACGCGGGAAAACTGCTGGAAGTTCTTCATCGACCGCGTTCGCAGACAGCTCAAGGTGAGTCAGTCAGAAACAAGCTCAGGACGAGGGTGTGTGTGTGTGTGTGTGTTCTTTGTTTTTCTGAATTTTTCCACTAATGATCAAAATAAGTTCTTTGGGAAAAAGTTATTGCCATTACTGTCTCCCATAGAGCGCTGTCTGCATTTGATCTCCACCTTTTTGTAATATAGCATATAGCATGCTGCCTCACACTCTCATTTACCATTCCAAAGCATAAAAGCCCTCAAACTTGGATAAACATCTGGCTTTATGATGAAGCATCTCCCCAGACAATTATCTTTCATGACATTTTCAGATGAACTTGAATACCGCTACGCGTTTCGGAGGCGGTGGACGTCGTTATAAATCACTGGCATGAGCAGAAAAGCTGCTGTTTAGCTGCAGATAATTTCACCGCCGTGTAGCCGCTTTGTTCCCCCGGGGAAGAGAGGGATTCCAGAAGGTTCCTTATTCTGTCATTATTACACCGTGCCCCCCCCCACCTCCCTCGTCCGCCACCCCCAAGTTGCTCCCAGCTCGAGCCTCCCTGAGTTGGAGAGTGAATAAATGAGGAAGCCAGTCCCATGGGCGCAGACTTGTAAAGAGCGGATTTCTAACTATTTGGTTCTCTGTCTCTGACTGTCTGGATAGAAAGAGGCACGTCCTCAGTAAAGTTGGTAATGTTATTTATGAAAATACACTGAGAGGGTCTGCATGGAACAACATGTTAGACACCCATCTGCAGACTGGGAGAAAAATCCAATTCATTTTGACCAACATGTCTGACATGGTGGTGTGGATGCACATATTAAATCACCTCTACAGACCTTTTATGACCAGTTTAATGGAGAAAAAACAATATACGGAGGTTATTATTAGTGTATGCTGATTCAGATTTCTAAAAGTCCAACAAAAAATCTTTGAATGCTTACTGTATGTGCACATAGATCTGGGAAATACTCAGTATTTTTACTTTAACGATATGAAAAATTCATCCACCTCCATTTAGTGCAACCAGCTGTCCTACGCTGACCCCCTGTACAGTTCTGGACATAAGTCTTATTGCGTAGGTACACAATACTGAAACTAGAAAAGCACTCGCAGAGCGCAGACCTCCACCAAGCATGATAGTTCCCCCCATATTGTGACTCACACCAAAGTAATAATCCTACATTTATTTGTATCAGTGCCCTGACTATTTTTTTTTGGACGAGTTTTATGCACAAATGCTGAAAATGGTCCTATCTCCCAATGTTAAAGGATCCTTTAAAAGAAATCCTGGAGTTTTCTCAAAATCTGTTCAGTAGTTTTTACATAAGGCTACTAACAGACAGACAGACTGCATGCAGTGCACTGGCCCTGTACCTGGCCCCTCCCCCTTCTGCCCACACTCCCCATGGAGAAGAGGAGAGATGTAACTAGTTTGGTTTGATCCAAATTAGCCCATTTGGACAGGAGTAAAATGTCGGACCACTCCCAAAATCTAATCGATTGTTCCTTGTGTCATTTCCATCATGTCCTGAAAGTTTAATCAAAATCCGTCCAGTAGTTTTTGCGCAAAGTTGCTAACAGACAGACAGACGGACAGACAGACAAAGCCGGCCAAAACATAACCTCCTTGCGGAGGTAAAAATATCTACTATCTCAACTAGGGCTGGGTAAAAAAAATCAATTTAATCAATTTTGGATTGATTTTAGTTGAATTTTGCAGGATTGATTAATAGTAGATGAGATCGATTCTACAGAGCAGCACCGCCAGTACCTGACCTGGGTACCACTGACACCGACGCATGGCTGGCTTCGTGTCGCAGGCACTTGGGGAAGACGGGCATCTTAAGATGGTTCTGGCATGGAGGAAGGGTGGGTAAAACATCTCTGTAGGCGGTCCTCCCTGCTTCAAACTCGAACCCGCAGTATGGACGAACTCGCCGCCTGGATGGTCGGAGGAGGCTCTCTGAGGCGGGTCAAGGAAGCCGGTGGTTGTAGAAATATTAACTCGTACCCACAGGTGATATGAGTTGTAAAAGATGGCTGACTGAGATAAATGTGTCTACACACACACACGACTCACATTGTCTGGCGACTCCCATCGTCTGCAGACACAGTCAAAATGTCTTTAGTGATTTCCATCTTTCTGACTTCCTGATTGGAGGGAGGATGAAGTCACTCACTACTGACAATCAGTGACCCCAGGAGAATTTTTTGAGTATTACACACTCAATTAAGTTAAGTTGGGTACTCCACTTTTTGAAATTAGTGACTCAATGCACTAAACCATATAGTAAGCAGTTAAAGGGTTAATGTTTCAGTTAATAATCTATTTATTATATCAGACTTCCTCAAAACAAAGAAAAAACATCTTGCTCACGTCATACTGCCAACAAAGTCATAGAGTGCCATGTTTTGTCAGCTGGAATTGTACCAGCGCTGATTGGAAGCAATTTTTGTCAACTTTGGTAACATTCAGCACCAGAACTGTGAGTCAGAGCAGCAAACAGAGACATTGCAGTTCAAGGTCCGTTTAGGATGTTCACAGATCGGTAACAGAAGCTCTGTTGTCGAAGCACATCGTTAGCCTCATAGCATAAATTGGCTCAGTCATATTTTTGGCCAAATTGTGATATCTGCGTAATTCTACTCTCTCTCAACACTGCTGCTTTTGCATCACTGGCCATATCCTGAGAAAAATATGACATAGGCAATTATACTATGAGGCTAACGACCCGATAACGCAGTGTGGAATTACACATTAGGTCTTGTTGGTGTAAAAATAGACAATTACTCCCCATTTTAGTGTTGTAGATGAGATAAAATATGTCCATTACAGCTGCTCACTCACTAATTTTTCTTCTGATCACATTTATTTCTCTTTCTTGTCTTTCTTGTTATAATTTCATGCAGCCAACACAAAATAAGCGTATGAATTTATATCATTGAACTCGACTGCTATTACTTTACATTTATTTCTAATTGTTAAACATGCTAGAATGACTACTCTCCCTTCTGTTTCACCAGACAAACTGCAAAATATTCTTCCAGATGTCACTAAAATATTGTTTCAAACCATTGAAATGCACTTACTGAAACATTGTCTTAGACATTAATCATCTGTTATCATTTTTAAACACTTTTATTATGTTTGACACGTTCCAGTGTTTGTAGTTATGTGCATGTATGCATTTACAACTCTATGCACATTTTGATATATTTATCCACACAAATAGAAAGGACAAAAGAAGAAAATATTTGTAATTAAAAAGTAAATGAATATACACTTTCATACTATCTTGTATGCAGTCACAAAATGTCAGGATGCATTAAAAGGTTATTTACACATTTCCAAATCTGAGTAGGCAGACAGATTAATACAGTTACATGACACATTGACAAACACTTCCGCTCATATTATTCTGACATTGCAAAACCCAGGGTCCCTGGTCCATCAAGGTCAGATAGTATTAAAACCATAACTCTGCAAATACTACTGGTTTTTGTCTGTTTTTTTGTTTTCTTTATTTTTGGACAGTTGTTAAATCTCTTTTGTTCTAAATCAGTGATTCTCTCGGGCCCTCTTTGGAGGACAAAAAATCTCCAGGCCCCCTTCAACCCCCAAAACATTGTAACAGTAGTGCAATTAGAACTTTTACTGACAGAAACATTAATATCATAACAATACTTTTTGCTTTTCCTTGAATAATTTGTGGTGCAAATTAAAAATAACTTAGATTTTTTTTCTTGAATAATACAAATATACTTAACCAGATTGCTCCCTGAGACAACATTTATACAAATAAAATAGGAAATGCACAATTTTTTTTGCAACTTTGACAATACAGTTATGTCATGTTAAAATGGGGGTCACGAGACAAGAAAGATTGGGAACCACTGTATCAACAAATGACAAAACTCATTGTCAGTTATTGTAATAAAAAACCACTGAATTGGTTCTACATGAAGTTTGTAAAGGTTTAGAAGTACTGCAGCATATCTGCACATTTTTTAGGTGAAGTTAATATAGGTGATGCTTCATAAACAAATGACAAAGTTTTTTTTTTTTTGTGTGTTTTTTTTCCTGGCTTCATTATTATCAGCCGTCTCTGTGGCTGCTCCGTCTGTGTGTTCTGTTTGTTTCTTTAGTCAAATGGCAGCGAGCATCTGGCTGAGCTTCTCAACAAGCCAGCTGTTAGTCTCCAACAGTGGAAAATAAGTCTGACGTAGCCCACAGCTCGGCACAGTCACTTTACTCACATGCATGCTGGAGGCTTTATTTGCTTAATGATGGAGCTGCATATAATTAATTTGCAGTTTTTCAGCCCTCCTCTTGACCATGAAGGAGTGCTAAACAGAGCAGGGATTCTCAGAGTCTGTCTGTGACTTCACTTGTTCTCCTACAGACGAAAATGACTGTGATCGAGCAGCTATTAGAAGTTGTAGCGATATCAGACTGCAGTTTGGTTTGACCTTGCTGCTGTGTCTTTGTGTGTCTGTGTGTGTGAATACATTGCAGGTGGCTCTGTGTTTCTCCCCAGTTGGAAGTAAACTGAGGGTACGAGGCAGGAAGTTCCCTGCAGTGGTCAACTGTACGGCCATCGACTGGTTCCACGAGTGGCCGCAGGAGGCGTTGGAGTCGGTCAGCTTAAAGTTCCTCCAGGAGGAGGAAAATATCGAAGTAAGAACACACACACTGTGTTCAGTCACACACTAGACATTAGAGCAGCACAATATTTTGTTTGAGCAGTGTATATGTATGCAATAGTCACACTGCAGGTCCTGCAATGTAGGAAGTAAATGAACTCAACATTTTTTCATCTAATTTCAAGGGTACCTGACACACACACTGCGCACAGCGATCCACCAATCACAAGCATTCTTAATCAGTATGCTGAAGCAGACCACGCCCCTGCACGTGGAGTGAGTTGCTAAAAATTTGAAAATCACCAAAAACAAAGACTTGGTGCCAAAAAGAAAAGCAATGTCAGTTATATGAAATTATTTTAGCTACAAGATGGATAATTTTGAAATACATGATTTGTGTCGACATTGCCTTGCACCTGTTGCCACAACGAAAGGTAATGCAACTAATTTGTTTGACCATTTACGTTGGCACCACACAGCTATTATATCCTCCTGAGTATTTTTTCCAAAAAGCAAATATATATCACAAGGTTTTACAAACATTGCAAGTCAGTTTTTTTATAATATCATGCAGTCCTACTGGACAAGATGTACTGACATTAGTACTGGCCCTGTGCCTGCGATACTGTAATAATATTACACAAGGCCCTTTTCCACCAAAATACCAGGAACTTATTTGGGTAAAAGAATTACTGGTAATTGTGTTTCTGCCGTACCTCAACACGCCACCTCCAACAATGAAAAAGAAAAATGATGTGTTTGGAGTGATGCGTTCACGGCCACTCTGTCATTTGACTCATCTGCAAATTGAGACTTTTGTGTTTATCCGATGAATCGATTAGTTATTAAAATAACCTGCAGATTAATCGATTATTTAAATTATCATTAGTTGCAGACCTTTAATAAATCAATCAATCAATTAATCACTGCATATTTATTGACAAACTGGTAGGATTCAACTCAACAATGTGAAACCAAAGCAAACAATTTAAAATCCCAGGGCATCTACATCGGCTGTTGGTCAAATCATTCTTTTAATCACTGGTGTTGGAGTTTAAGTATCACTCCATTTCTACTTAAATGCTTGTTCCCATCCACCGTTAAGCATGAAAAGAATAAGTAAAAGATGACTGTAATGCATTATGGGATACTACATATCACGCAGATTGCTCAAGTGCCAAGTGCTATAAAAGGTTTCATTTGCATGGTGCAGATTTTCAGTTTGGTCAGTGTTAGACAACGTGGTGTTCTGAACACACTGATACTTTAATATACATGCAGGAATCAAGCCACCCACAAAAAAATGATGTTCACAGTCTGAAAATATAATTTCAAATGTCAGGCACCGTGACACTACGAATGTGATATTAATTTCATGAGCAGACTGGAGGCCCCCGAAAATTAAATCCAGAGCCCAAGCTTCAGGAAATATTGCTTCCCCACTAAATCTGCACAGTCATCTTCTTTTACTGCAAACTAACCAGTCGTGTGATTTATAATTCCCGCAGCCCAAAGTGAAGGATTCAGTCAGTAAATTCATGGCGTACGTCCACATGAGTGTCAATAACACATCCAAGGAGTACCTGACTAATGATCGACGCTACAACTACACCACCCCCAAGTCTTTCCTGGAGCAGATTAAGCTGTATCAGACTCTGTTGGGTCAGAAGAGTAAAGACCTCATCGCCAAGATGGAGCGTCTGGAGAACGGCCTGGAGAAGCTCAACAGCACCTCCGCTCAGGTACCGACATAAACACTCCATATTATTCCCCTTTGTTAGTCACACTTCGCAACATTGTACATCATTTCAGCATTTATGGCCTGTGACTGGAGAGGAATTAGTCTCAGTAATGGTGACGAATTAGTGTTGGATCATCTACTAATGAAAACAAGATTTATGATGATTTGTGTGTAATTTATAATGTTTACAAATGCACTATCCAGTCTACAAACAGCTAAGCAGTTTGGCAGTTTTTGGCAGCACAGTGCACATGGACGAATGTAAGGTGATCTGCAAGTTTCCAAAAGTCCATAAGCAATGAAAATTCACATGTTATTAACACATAAAGACCCGGTGCTACTTTTGTGGCAGTTCCCAAATGATTTTTTTTCCCCCTATTTTTAACCTTTTTTAACTAATTTATCACTATTTATTCTAATATGATGCTCTGTATTTTGCATTTTTCTATATTTAAAGGGGTGATATTTCACTAAACCCACTTTTCTTTGGCACATTTATTTGTGCATTTGTGGAACCTAATAATTGATAAAGTTTGAATTTGAACCCTCCAGGTGTTGCGGATCTATCTTTATATTCATTTTGGCAGAAGTTGAGTGGATTTTACAAACCCGTTTTAATTTCTTCTTAGTTTGTTGCATTTTATAAGTAGTTAGGTCACTAGATTTGCACGTAAAAGGTCAAGACTTCCACTGAACCAAGTATGGCATCAGCAGCGGCGGTTGTAGTCCATACGGCTAATTCTGGCTTTGGTTTTAAACACATCTAAAGCATATTTACACCTAATATTTCTACACACCCACCTAGGAAAGAACATGTCTAGACCTTTAACCCCTGAACTGTCTGGTTTGATTATAATTTCAGTGATTTTGAAGAGATTTACACATATTTTTATTGGTGGCGCTAGATGTAAAGCTAGTTTGCTAGTTTGTTTGCTAATATTTGATTCGGTTTTAAACACATCTAAAGCATATTTACACCTAATATTTCGACACACCCGCCTAATAAAGACATATCTAGACCTTAAACCCCTTAAGTGGCAGGTCTGATTATGATTTCAATACATTTGTAGAGATTTTCAGGTATTTTGTTTACTTGTGGTGGTAAAAGCTAATTCATTGATCATGTATCTACAACACAGTAATTCTCAGTTTTTAAGGCATCTTAAAGCATATTTACACTGATTTTTTGGACAGAATGCTGTAAAAACACAGTTTCAAACTATAAAAGGTAAATGATGCTTAAACTCACCTTTCTCGGTCTTGATCGGTCAGGTATCCCAGGTTCACTTAGTGGACTTGACAATGACCACAGTAAAGTTTTTAGTAGAGTGGTGGTTCTTAGCGGTTCTTCTCTGTCCTCCAGGTCAGACTCTGACTCAGACCTATGACGATGAAGAACACAGTTTGCCATTGTTAGCATTTTTAATTATAAAGTATAATTTGAAAAACTTTCATTATCACTAGACCAATGTACTGTATCTTGAAACCTACAAAGATGGCTGAACGGCACAGTCAACATCCTGGAGGGGGCAGGGTGTTAAGGGACTCATTGAATTTTAAAGGGCCAGTGCTCAAAACCACCTGTCTGCTGTCATCAGTCAGAAACAGGGTTGAAGATGGACCTGTGGAGCTGAATTAATGAAGAATTCAGACCCAAACATAGCCTTTACAGATTATGTAGACCACAAGGAAATGTTTTAAAATGCAAAATTCCATTGTAAAAAAAGCAAAATATCACTCCTTTAAGGTACTGATCATGTAGATGTCCAGAAAAATCATTTGGAAACATATTGGAAATTGCTGTAACTTTTTAACTACTTTGACTTTGATGTGAAAAAAAAAAAGAGTGACATTGAAAGACTGTCGTGCTGACGTCCTACAGATGAATCACAGCTGGTCTAATAATTATTTTCACCACAAGCTCCATTTGCAGCCGTAGCTGTTGTGGTGCTATCAGTGGGGGACTGTTTATTAATGGAAATGCATCTCTTTTTTAACTTTTCATCATACCAATCCATCCATCTATTTTGTAGTTCAATAGAAGAAGGAAGAGGTAAACATTTTAATCCTGGTTTATACTTTATACTCTGGGCCTCTTTGACACTTCACACTAAAGTAACACTGATCTCCTGCAGAATGGTGTGTATCTGAAATGTTTCTGAAGCTTGTCATTAAATATTTGTGGCCTCTTAAGTCCGGTTGGAACCAGTGCCCACAGTTCCATCTGGGTTACCATGGCAATAACATGTAATGCTGCTAGCAATCTACGTATCTATACCCCAGTATGGGGCGATGTGAATAATTTTTTCCACCACTGTATAAATGAAGCCTGTGCTATCAGCTAATCCAGTGGTTGTCGAACTTTTTACAGTGGAGTACCGCCTGAAATATACTTTTTATCAAAGTTCCCCCAACTCTTGCTTTAATTAGGTGAAAGGGGAACAGGATAGGCATACAATAAGCTTTTGCTTCTAGCCTATTCTTTTTTTGGGTTTTTTTTGTTTGTGATTGTTGTATTGAGTGGAATGATTGATGTGGACTCATACATTCATTCAATTAGGCAAAATTTATTTTTGTCCCAAAAGGTGTCTGTTTATATTTTCAAAACTTTGTGAACAGGCAATTTAACTGTAATATGTAAAAAACAAAAAAAACAAACAAAAAAAAAAAAATCAAATCTACAGGAGAGGATTAGGTCCACTGGGGAAAAAAAATACAAATAAAAATAAGGTCCAACATAATTTTAATTATTATCCTGAGAATCCTGGGTCAGAATTCTGACTTTTTTTTCCT
>JAPTGZ010000012.1:26222610-26234317 GCA_029814645.1 Fowleria isostigma
AAGACTGTTCTAGACCCTCTAATGATGGTGTTATATAAATATTTGAATGTAATAATGGTAGTACCTAGCATTTGCTTCCTTGTCCGTACATGTATTCTCCTACACTGGAAGTTGCCTAAACCTCCAGCAGAACATGGGGTAACTGATGTAATGTCTTTCTTGAAACTTGAAATGATCACATTTTCTCTCAGTGGATCAACTGGGAAGTTTTACAGTACATAGAAGCCTTTCCTCTCATACTTTGATCAAACATCTGTAGAAAACATAACTGAATAGAATATTAACACTTATATTTAGGTGAATGTGAACCAATGTGGGTGGATGGGTTCTAAATTATAGAAAAAAAAAATTAATTATAAATACACATATATATACATGTACACATGGAGACGCATATATAAGGGCCATTACTATGTGCAAATTACTATGGCAGACATGAGTCCAAACTAAAATAATACAAGATAAACGAGAATTAGCACAAAACACCTATATATTTTACAACCCCTTAACCCTAACCAACCCTTACCCACAGATCTGTCTCTAACTTTCATAACACCCTGGATATTTCAAATAAGTTATTTGAAATATACAAGCAGTCCATTTGTTTACATACCAAACTGTACAGACATGGAGTCAATCTTAAACTGCATTTATAGTGGCCTTTAAGTCTTTCAAAAGTTTATAGTCAACATATTGAAACCTGCAGAAAACCCCAAGACAGGAACCAAGGGCAGAGAGAAGAATGACATGAACAAAGGTCGCCTGAATCACCATGACTGGAAGGCCAACCTGGGACTGATGCTTTTACATAAACTTCAAAATAGTGAACTTTATCCTTTATGGTACTTTATCCTGTAAAACCCAGTCAAACAACTCAGAAAAAAGCTCTTATCAGGTTTCAGGATGCATGGGTGTTTATTATTCAAAACTAGTCTTTTTTTTTTTTTTTTATTTTATTCCTATACACATACACATCCACATATATTTAACCACACATATACATATACACATATAGCCGTGTTAGAAGTCAATAAACAAAAACCAGAGAAAATAAATGAAAAACAGATTAAAAAGATGAGACAGAAACAGAAGTACCTACAAGTCATAAAATACCTTGAAATAATTTTACATTTAAAACAACCCTTCCCAACAAGTTCCATCTTCCTCCTCTTCCCTCCAAGAACCAGTCTCAGCTGACATCAGACCCAACCAAGCTCCTCCCACTTTTGACAGTGCACCCCTAACTTTCTAATTTTTTCTGTCATAAATTGTTGATATGGATGCATATGAATGTTCGGTGGTGGTTGGAGGGGCCGTAGGTGCGAATTGGCAGCCATGCTTCTGTCAGTGATCCCCAGGGCAGCTGTGGCTACAAATGTAGTTTACCACCACCAGAGTATGAATGTGTGAGTGAATGAATAATGGATCCATTCTACGCGCTTTGAAGATGCCTCAATAGAAAAGCACTATATAAATCTAATTCATGATCATTATTAGATATTTCATTCTTAAAATATGACTAACAAAGATGTTCTCTACTCTGACTTTTGAAAATTAAGATTTTTCTTTAAAGGATAATTGTATTTATCAGGTTAAATAAACTGTCATTTAAGATTCCTAGAATTATATTGTTAAACTCTTGTGAAGCTAGTAGTGATGCAGCAACTGTGAAACTCTGAGCTGATTCCAGTGTTAACATATGAAACACATAGTGATTCTTTGGGTTTTTTGTAATGAAATAACACTAACTTTGAATAAGCATAAACGTAATCATACAAATTTCTGGAACAACCACAAATATAACGCACCAGATAAACACTGTCATGGGCAAAATTGCTGTTTGTCAGCCAACAGCCGATATCGGTTAAAAAAACAGATAGTGGCCAATGTTGATGTGTGGCCAATGTCCTTTTGCATCCCTGAAAGTAGTATTTGTAAAAAAAACAAAAAAACAAAAACATAAAATACTCACCAAAGAAATTGATGAAAGCAATCATTTGTAAAAATGAATTATGCAAAAGTACTGCATTATGTAATAACTCGGCAACATTTAATACATTTTCACTTCATGCTTTGAACACTGACATTTTTAATAATTTGCCTCATTTTGTAATAATACAAAGCCTGAACTCTAGATTACAGCACTTATTAAAGATATGGAAGTTGCACCACCATATTTACCACATTAATTATTCTGGCAGCGGCTTTTTGATGTTTTCGTGGAGTTCTGCTTGTCTGCTAGGGAAAAAAAAAAGTGTCAGTGAACTTTTCCAGGTCAGCCTTTGACATAAATCCTTGAATGTGACTTGACCTGTAAGACAAACGTCAGAAAAAGCAGATCTTGTTCCAGCTTTTCTGAAACGTGTTCCTATTTTGACTAAGATCAGATCAGTTTTAATGCTTATCTTGGCAGAGTGACATTTGGATGGTTGGTCCAGAACCCTCTATGTACCTAAAGATACCAAAAATGACACATGTCCACCAGTAGGCGCTATAATCAAAGCAAATGCGTTTTAGTGTAGAACTCCCACATCATATGTCACACTTTCAAAACCCACATATCCTCAGATTTATTGAATAGCGCTGAATCACCTGAGATGGACCACGCCCATTTTCATATTATTTTTTTGGCAAAATCACAAAGTAGAAAACTACTTTTTTTAACTCCTCATTGGGATTTCATTTGATCTGCATGAATTTTGACACAGACACTCTCACCTGGACCTGATCCAGTTATCAAAAGACTTTTGTTTCAGTCAGAAAATTGTATAAATTATCAACCAACCAATTTTCCATTTCAAAAGCCAAAATGCCCATCCCCTGTGGGCTATATGTGTGCATATGTTGAATGTGAATCACCAGTGTCCCATATTAATGTAAACAGAACCATTCACTTTGAATGTCCTTGTCGCCATGGTTACAGCTGATGACATCACACACTCTAAAAAAATGAGATTTTAACTCAACCCAGGGGGCTTGGAAGACTCACCTATCAAAAATTAACCCCATCCTCATACAAAAACATTCCTGCAGAGAGGACTTTGAATGGTTCTGTTTATGTTGTGTATGGGGTACTGGTAATTTACATTCAACATAGACACACACATACAGACATAGAGCCCATCGTCCTTCAGGGCCGACTTTAGTGGGCTCTGTTGGGCCTGTGGACGAGTGGCGCAGGGAGGCTTGGCCCCCGTTCATAACTGCTTGCAGTTCTTGTCTAAATTAATATTTAGAAAGTTAAGGCAGGTATTAGTTCAAAGTATAATGCATACCGTATAGGCAGTCAAGAACACCAGCAGAACTTGCAGAAGAGAAATACTGTATCAAAACTAGGATTTGGGTTTATAACATCCATCATAAAAAAGAAACTTGTGTATTTTGTAAAAATGTCATAATTTCTTCTAAAATGTGGAGAAAGTAATTATGTGTAATCAGTTTCAACAAATTATAAAATGCTAGTAATTACACAATGAAGTGAAAATGTGTTAAATGTTGAGTTATTGCAGAATGTTTATGTGTGACAGGGGGTTTAACCTGGCAAAGATAATGGTACGTTTCAGATTTTCTATCGCAGAAGGTCAATCCAATTTTATAAATTCTGATGATTCAAGATGGCCCCACCATGCACAATGAAACCTGTAGTATTATATTGTTTATTCGCATATATGTCTCAGTTACACCTCATTAAATCAGTTGTACTCGTGTTACTGTCTAACAAGTCAGATTTTTTTTATATCAGTAAAATTCATCATAACCCATTATTATCATCTGGTATTACTAACAATAGCCAACCTGGTAAGAACTAGAATGTGTTTTAGTTCTTCAACTTGACCTCTGTCTTCCAAGGGAAATGAAATGCAGTGTAACAGTTAACCTATTAGCTCTGCTGCTATAAGAGCCAATTCCTCTCCAGTATCCTCCTGTGTGCTGTTTTTCTGCAGTGGGAGGGTTCTAATCATCTCTCCCCACTTCCTGCTGTGAGGCGTGTGGTTCATCTTTGTGGGGAATGACAAAGTCAGAGCCGAGACACCAAATACAATCACATATACAGCATGATCGAACCTGTGATGTAGATAACTGAAATGCTGTTGTGACTTTAAATGAAAAGCTCCTTGCAATGAGCTGAACAAAATTACAGTTTAAAGTTGCTCTTTCAATCCCAAAATAGCAGGCTCTTTCATAAAAGCTGAGCTGTCCTCTTGAGAGTCATAGAGACGTATTAAAAAATATGCATGAGAGTGTTAAATTGTAGATCAGCTCCATCGCTCAATCCTTTTCCTGGATGCTCCTCCTCGGTCTTCAAATCTGGGAGAAGACAGTCTGCACAAGTCAAAAATATAATTTACTGCTCTGTCTTTGCAGCCTGTCATGTGTGAGAGAAATGACTGAAATCTCCAATTTCCCTCCAGTTATTTGAGCACTTAGCAGCTCTGCTTGGCGTTCGGAGTTGCTTCCTATGATGCAATTTGTGCAGCTGAGTCGCTCAGTCAGATTTCAGCTTTAAAGTGGAAGCATACTTAAAGAGTTGGTAGTGTTAGTAAAGTCTGTTAGCGCCGTTTCACCCCAACGTCCACTCTATCAGCATGGGACTCTCCAGAGGCCCTCGCGTTGCTCTTTGACCTCGCAATACAGACTCGAGAGGCCAGTCGAACAATCGCAACATGCCTAAACTTCTTCTTAAAGACCAGACGTCTGGAAATGTAGCCCTGTGGACATCAAGCAGCAGAGGTTCCCTCTCTTGTCAGATCAGTTTAGCAGCAAACTAAACCCTAACGGCAGCATGTTTTTTTACACTCCCGTGCTCATGAATTTTTCAATCTGTACTGCCTAGAATATTAACTTAACCTAAACCTCTCAGAGGGTTTGGACACGGCCTTTCTCCAACTGCATTCAGCCTACTGTGGCTGTTTAAGGCCCTGCTAATCAAATTCTGTCACTTGATTTTCTTATCACAGTTGGAAACATAATCAGTTGGAAAGCTTTAAAGGAGGATAAGATGCATTGGCCCTCTTGATGATATTTGCAGAGCAGTAACCCCCACAGTATTCTCCCCTCACCAGAGCTGAGATGGTGCCAACCACTGCCTCGAGTAATTAAACAACTGAGTTGGACTGAAACATTTTGCACTGAGCCACTTCATCTCAGTCTACCTAACTACTTCCTTCCAACTGTGATTGCACATTAATTCCTGTATTTTTAGTATGTATTTTTTATGACGCCATTCAGCAGAGGTGCCTGCACTGAGAAAGTGTCATTACTCATTGTAGGTCCTGTTCACAGCTGACTGTTAGATTGCATTAAGCCAAGGTCTGAGAATTTTCAAAAGCCCACAGACATGAGTGTGTCAAACATTGTGTCTGATTTGGTTTATGGAGAACACACTAAGGAATAGTTCTGGTATTATATTGGATTCTTTAATAATGAGAACGCAGATCAGTAGCACGCAGACTTTTTGAAGAGCAGGGGCGAATTAAACAAAACAAAGGTCACTTTAGCGCACGTTTTGGCTCCCAAGATGGCATTTTAGTACACATGTCGGCTTCTGAGAAAGTATTTTAACACGCTTTTTAGCTCCAAAGAGGGCATTTTAGTTTGCATTTTTCAACTATTGGGCCACTAGGGGGCCACTACTCACCCAAAGGAATAAGAAATGCAAACAAAAATTTTTTCATCAGGTTTCTTGATGAGGTAGTTAAAAGGTTAAGTCTTACACTGATGAAAACTGCATTGCAAGTCACCTTTAAAAATTGATATTATGTACATTTAGAGCCAAAAAGTGAGATCTGATCAGAAATAGTTACTTGAGATGCATGAAAAAACACATTCTGATGTTAAGTGTGAGCTGTCAAAACTCAAGATGTGTTCTTCTGATCTAATCATGTTAATGTGTCTTGAGAACACATGCTGTTAGCCAAGCCTATGTATGTGAGTATGTGAGACAGCGTGCACGTCGCGTATGTGCGTATGCTGCCTCATCAGGGATCGTAGCTGCACTGCATGATACTGCTGTTCTTCAGAGATGAGATAAGGTGCCTGTCAGCTGGCCCATCATAGTGAAGCCCCTACTGCTTCTGCAGCCAATGCAAATTCAGTCTGTCCCCACCCCCCGTCCCGTTATGAAAGGGATCATGTTTACTCAGCATTTCCGTTTGAATAAATATTATTTATATAGGCGTGAGGAAAGATAAGCACTTCTGTCTATTTTTTTTGTTTTTTTCATCTCAACTTTCACAAGCAAACTTATTCCTTTTGCTGTGTATTGTGAAATGTTTCTGAAGCGGTCAAAAACTTTAATGCGCATTACTGATCACAGAGTAGCAGCACTTTTACACTTTTTTCTGTTGTTGTTTTCCACCAGGCCCTTTGCACTATGGACGAATTCAACAACCTGGATCGTGACATCGAAGGCTCAGCCAAACGCTGGAAGAAATTTGTAGAGTCTGAGTGTCCAGAAAAAGAAAAATTCCCCCAGGATTGGAAAAACAAAACGTCACTCCAGAGACTGTGCATGATGAGAGCCCTGAGGGCGGACCGCATGATGTATGCCGTCAGGTGAGAGATTGAGTCATAGCTTGACCTTTGCTCTGTGATCTGTAAAGGATCGTACTGACGTGTGTGGTTTGGTGAAAGGGTAAAGGCCAAACATGTCAACCTTTGGCTTCTAGCTACAGTTGACAGGGCACCTGTGCTCACTGCCCACCACTCACTGTTGCTGTGATTGTGTGTTGCTCAGAGGTAGTTGCAATTACACAGCTTTGCAGGTACAATCAATATTCCTCACTTATTGATCGGGACTGGAGAAAAAGTCCTTAACCTCTCTCCATGAGCACCACTGTATCCAACTTGGATCCAATTTTCTTCTGGTATTAACATGCAGTGCCTATCTAGATATTTTATATGGAAACTGGAAAGCAGATTGCGATGATGGTGTAAGTGCATGCAGAACACGTTTCAGTTACAGCGTGGCTTGAATTGGGACCAGGTCTTAAGTAACATCTCTACATTCTGACCACATTTTTAAACTACACTCATATACTTGTTTCATATTAAGGGGAAAAATGATTGTGTAATGTGAAAGGTGGATTACCTGTGGTGACAAACCCACAGATGGTGTAGCTTGTAACAAGCACCTATTTCCTGTGAAGAAGTTGTGTGCCATTTGCTCAGCCCCAACTGAAACATCGTTAGCAGCTAGCTGGTGAACATAATTAGCAACAAAAAAAGCCAGATGTGTCCTTGAAGAGTTGGTGAGGACCAAGAGCTAATGAAGAGTGATATGTTGACTCCAAGTCAACATATCACCAGAAAACATAGATGAGGAGTGTCAAACTGAATTTGCGAAGTGCAAAAATTAGGTTTAAGATGCCAACAATCAAGGAATTATTGTTTACCAGCGGGCAAACATATTGGTCAATTCCTTTGTCTGTTTATCTGTCTGTTTGTCTGTATGTGCTCTAGTGGTCACATTTCAAGCATCATGATATCAAACCATGACCAGATGATTGTCCGTGTACTCTAGTTGACCCGAGTACTTTTTTCCAAAGTAAGCCAAAGTACAGCTCAGATGTAGGCCAAAGTTCAAAATTGGACATTTTGCTCTAACTTCTGTCAGAATCATTGTGCTGACTCCAAACCAACACCAAATTGTGCATTTTTCCGTTCTGTATCCAATGGTATCCATCATGATGTCATCAGGGTCCCACCCTTGTTAGCACCCCAGGGTAAATATCAGGGGGTCAGTAAACTCAGTTTTCTGAGATTTCAAATGGCTGTAATATTGCCAATATTCCTCCGATCAAACCAAAATTTCACATGCAACATCTCTGTGTAAGTCCCTTCTCATATGCCAACTTCCACAACTCTAAGTTGTGTGACTTCTGGTTGCAGTGGTAATGTATGTAAAATTTGTTTGTCATTAACAACTTGCCTTCTGTTTATCGTAGCGGTTTCAAACTTATGCCAAATTATTGGAAATTCAGTTCTCTATCCATTACCTCTGGCAACGCACTACCTATGGCAGTTTCATTCATATGTTATGCTACATTTTGATTGATTCCACTCGAGATCAAATTGGGCTGTATGTGGCCCCTGAAGTAAAATGACTGACCCTTCTGACTGATGGAGCTGTTGAGCATCACCATCATGATTTGTTGAAGTGACCACATTCAGCTAAGAGGATCGAGAATGAGGTGAACCTCACCATGCTAACCCTACTGCTAACAGGATACAGCCCACATGAACAAAACTGCTAACCGGAAATGTTATTTTAGATGTTGCCAAATATTCCAGCTACTTGCTAAATAAATGCATATGTGTGAGTGACAGTATAAAACAGGAATACATAACAATAATCATTTTATTGTCTAATTTATATGCCATAAAGTATAATGACAGTTAATTACCAGGCTAGCTCATAAAAAACCTAGGCCAACACTATCTCATTTAGTTCTTTTATACAGGGAACAAGCCAGGTGCACCACCTCACATTATATAAACCTTATTAGGATTGTATGTCAGTGCTGTATTTATAGCTTGTTAACTCCCAAGTGGCCGAAATGTCTTAGAAATCTTTGCATTTGATCATAATATAGATTAACTGAATAACAATGTAATGTAGCTTCTGGGTCACTGGGTTGTAATTATCATAAGAAAGTCATGTTTGAAAGACCAAAGCGACTACAGTTAATATTCACCTCAAAGCTGATGTGTAAATATTACCCTGTACTACAAAATAGTCAAACTCCTCAAGTTGTTCAACTTGGTGTACAGAGATAAAACAAAACCAAAAAGAATGTTGCAATAACTCAGTCATATTCTCTGCAGAGACTTTGTCGAGGAGAAACTGGGGAA
Organism: Fowleria isostigma; assembly: GCA_029814645.1. Lineage (NCBI taxonomy): Eukaryota > Metazoa > Chordata > Actinopteri > Kurtiformes > Apogonidae > Fowleria > Fowleria isostigma. Next base: position 26,231,464 of record JAPTGZ010000012.1, read on the forward strand.
CAAATACGTGGCAGGCAGATCACTGGACTTCGCCATCTCCTTTGAAGAGTCTGGACCAGCTACGCCCATGTTCTTCATCCTCTCTCCTGGAGTTGACCCTTTGGTGGATGTGGAGAAACATGGTAATACTGCAGCTTGTTTTATCTCTAATAAGCCTTAAAACCCAGCCTCAGAGTGTGTTCTGAACTTTTATCTGAGCACACATACTGCCAATTTATCTGCTATTTCTTTATATTGCTGAAACATGGGATTTTGTTGGACAGCCCATTTCAGAGTCAAGTGCTCACATACCTGCATTCATGATTTCTGCTTTGATTCATACTGCATAGGATTATCAGTCGGAGCAGCAGTCATCCCAACACATCTTCCATGTGTCTCTGCTGTGATATCAGCATCACTGCCAATACACAACAGGCTCTGGGTAGATAGAAGGGATTATACTAAAGGTCACAAATATATGAGAGTACACCGCTGGTGTATTAGGGGCAGCAGAAAGTAAATGTCATTGAGTTTTAGAGTTACTTTGCATTCCTGTATGAATAATGTCGATTGTGGCAGGATGAGCTGTTTTGATTCTGCACCTAAAATATGCCAAAAGTCAGAGCTTTTGTACTGACCTGGAACGGGGGCCCATCACAGCCTGACACTTTTGAATCCACTGCCAAATAATTCAGTCTGTCGGTATTTGAAGTCAGCTCGTATGAAATATTCACATTGAAGGGATTGTATCATTTTAATAGAACAAAGAGATTCTCTCAGCATCTGTGCTATAACCTAGTCCTATTAACCTCAAAATATATGCATTTCTGTACTCGCGCAATGATTGATAATATTCTTTTTGCTTGATTTGATTTGACTTCCTTGGGTTTCTGCCCTAACTTGAAAGTCAAATTTGTGCCAGATTCATTCATAGAATACAATGATGTCTACACTGCTGTTTGGGTAAAAAGATCTTTGGGGAAAAAAGAGCTTGTGGATCAAAATAATGACTTGGTATGTCAAAATAATTAAATGTCTTTTTAATATAAGTTGATATCTCCATCTAAACATACAGTTGTGGAAAAAAATATTAGACCATCCTTGTTTTCTTCAATTTCTTCATTTTAATGCCTGGTACAACTAAAGGTACATTTGTTTGGACAAATATAATAATAACAACAAAAATAGCTGATAAGATTTGAATTTCAGAGCTAATATTTATTCATTTTCCATGATTTTGTTGATAATAATCCAAATCACATAGGTTCTTACGTCAATATCTATAGCATTGTACTGACAAAAACAATGCTTTGAGGCATTCCATTTTTTCTTTTCTGACTGATTTAGTCACATGATACATAAGAGATAATACTTGATTGCATAACCATTGTATTTGATGACTTGTGATGGTCTAATAATTTTTTTCCACAACTGTATTTTTGTAGCTCAAAATAATGAAAAACTCTCAAAATGATGGCTTAGTATTTTGGTATATCTTAAAATAATGAGCTACTTTATGCAATACTTCCTTATAGTAATCACTTTATGTCTCAATATAAAAGGGCACTTTATAAAAATAATTGCTTTGCATTTTATTAATAACAAACTCTGCAAGAAAAATAGCTTACTATATGAAAAAGTGCCATGACTTGGTATCCAACAATAAAATACTTAGTAAATGCAACAATTTAGTATCTCAAAATAATGAGAAACTTTCTCAGATGACTTACTTGGTAGTAATAATGACCTAAATAATTATTTAATAATATGTCACTTCTGACAGAGGAAATGGGCTTCGGGATTGTGGGAATTCAGTCCCAGGCGATAGGTGGTTCTATCAGCCACCGAGCTGCTATACACAGACCTTCGACCTCTATGTGAAATCCACCGTAATATGATAAGCAGGAGCACAGCTTGTGGAACTGCCTGTAAGCAGTGTGATTATTGATTATCAACACCCTCTCCCTGAGCGTAGTCAATCACATCAAAGCTTAAAGTAACCAATAGCTGCAGCTGTAGCGATGCTATGGCGGATGATGAGCAGCAGCAGCGGCAGGCACTTTACTCTGAACAAGAAAGAGGTGCTTTTCCATTATAGCTGCGACTATTGGGTTACTGATTGGTATTAGGCTTCAATTAGATTTTCATTAGATAGATGATGTGATTTTGTATGCTCTGCAGGGGACTAATATCCTTGAGACAGACCTTCACTATCTGCCAGGGTTCAGGTTGAAGTTTTAATAAAACAGACAGAAAGAAGTGCATTGTTAAATGTCAGTGAATAGACTCAAATGAACCACCGAGACACTGTTGACATCTTGGGGTTTTTTTTTTTAGATAATTGCTTATTTAAAGACAGGTAAGAACAGTGTCGCCTTTAATGAGCCCAGAGAGAATAACTGCCAAACTTAGGGCCAGATCTACAAAGATCCCAATTTGCGTGTGCAGTCTAGAATTTTGCGTGTAGGCTTGAACCGCGGTTGTGGGTGATTTATCAAGATTTCCTGCGTATTTAACAACAGGTGCAAATGTGTTGGAGATCGCCGTATTTAAATGAGGATTTTGCATGCACTACTGGTTGATCCCAACATAAGGAAATGTAAAGTGGCCAGGAATTTTGTCATTGCAGGTACTGTGTGGGCGCGTTCAGGTGTAAATCCATAAGAGAACAAATTATGAATTACCCCCCCCCATTCTGACGTATTATTTCCTGTTGGATTTATCTACTCCCAGCCCCCCAGGTCCATAGATCCATGTGCGTATGTGTTGGACTTTAACAGCTCCAAAATGACCAGACTGGATAGGTGATGCATTTGATTGTTTCAGTGTCTCAATAATCAGCCATGTCTGCATCATTACTGGCTCAGACACACTA
>JAPTGZ010000012.1:26249677-26259814 GCA_029814645.1 Fowleria isostigma
GCCTTTGCCCTTAAGTAGCTGGGATAGGCTCCATGTGACCCCCGTGACCCTAGTGAGGATAAAGTGGGTTCAGAAAACAAACGAACAAACAAACAAAGAAGAAAATCACAGAAAACGAAGAAGAAAATCTGCGAAAACAAAAAAAAAATTGCCTAAAACAAAAAATTGCTGAAAATGACGAAGAAAATTGCTGAAAACAAAGAAGAAAATCACTAAAAACAAAGAAGAAAATTCTCAAAAGCAAAGAAGACAATCACCAAAAGCAAATAAGAAAAGCACCGAAAACAAAGCCTTGGTACGGAAAAGAAAAGCTACGTCAGTTTTCTGAAATTATGGCGTCTACATTAGAATGAAACTGAAAAACATGTTCTGAACAGTGTCTTACACAACACACCTCACAACTAATTGTTTGACCATTTACATCAGCACCACAGTTATTATATCCTCCTGAGTATTTTTTCATATAGCAACATATATCACAGGGTTACAAAAAATCTCAATGTTCGTAAAGGGGTCATATTTATTTAAACCCACTTTTCTTAGTCTTTGGTTCATATACGTGTATTTGGACCCTAATATTTCATAAAGTTTGAATGTGAACCCTCCAGGTGCTGCAGAACTATGTTTATATTCATTTTGGCAAAAATTGAGTGTATTTCTACAACCTGTTTTAATTCCTACTTAATTTGTTACATCTATAAGTAGTTACGTCACAACATCTGCACATATAAGGTCAAGACTTCCGGCGAACATTTCTCCGAGTACGACACAACTGTTTGTCAGCAGCAGCGGTTGAAGTTCATACTAAAAATGTGTCCAAACTTCGAGCCGATTACCTAAGATGTTAAATTGTTGGTTGTGTTTGTTAATACAAAAGTGGCTGAACAGGGAAAAAGCAGCACAGTCAAACCTGGAGGGGGCAGGGCATGGAGTGGCTCACTTAAATTTAAAGGGCCAGTGCTCAAAATGACCTTTCTTGTGTCATTACTCAGAAATAGGGTTGAAGATGGACCTGTGGAGTTGAATAAATGAAGAATTCAGACTCAAGCATAGCATTTACAGTTTATGTAGAACACAGGGAAATGTTTAAAAATGCATAATTTTATTTAAAAAGCAAAATATTAGACTTTTCAGTAGTGATGCACTGATACCAGTAGTTAAAAATAAACATTTAGCTCATAGCTAATGCCAAGACTAATGATTTGTGCTAGTATTCTAAACTCACACCATAATTTAGCACACAACACAAGTGAGACGATCTAACAACTCAATTACATATTGAACAGGATTGAGCATGACTGAAAGTGAACAAAATGGACTGTTCAGTAGATAACCGCATAAGAAACTTTAGTTTTATTTCAAGGAATTTATTACTTATAGTTTAGTTTCATACTTAGATTTTTTTTTTTTGTTTTTTTTTCAAAAATGAGGAAAGCTTTGACAATATTTTTTATTTTATTGTTTATTAATTGTCCCACACTAGGCAAAAAACAACATGAACCATCAGCACAGCGGAGCTCAGACACAAAAGTGACAAAATAAAACTGAATTTACCTGCTGTTTATGTTTTATATTACTTCACGCTGAGTTTTTCATTGCAGTTTTTATTGGGTTTTCATGTTGTTAACAAAATCATTTTCATCACTAGTTTTGCTGTTAGTCGTAGTTCTCATCAACCATGATCATGGTGGTGGTTCCATCAGTAAAATGAACAAACATCCTGGGCAAATTTGTTCAAATTTGCTATAAATGTTTCTTTGGACTCCATCTGAGTCAATGTAAAATGTAAATATGACATGTGATGACATTTTATACCCTGGGGGTCAAACATCAGCTTCAATGAGACATTATATTCTCTAACAACACTCTTCTGAATATTATTCTCAAATACCCATATGTGATATTGTGAGTATGTGCCACGTGTCTGTGTAGGTTCTGATTTGCCCAGGTCATCATTCTTCTTAGTTCTTCTTGCTATAAGCAGATGACAGTACTGATAACCCTCTATACTGATTTTCATGTAAATATGCATATTGATTAATTTATTTTACTGATTAATCTTGAAATTGTGATCAATTATGCAAATTTACCATCATTGACACGGGCTGGATTTCCATTACAGTTTCCTGCAAAATAAAAGCGTTATTTCTAAAACTTCTACTTATTGGTGTTTCCATTGAAGAGTGTTTGGCTTCTGATGCGTGAGTCTAGTAAAGTCTACCCACCTCACGATATGTCATAGAGAGGGGTGGGGGTGTGGTCTGTGCATACCCCACAGTATGCAGGCGCATCCATGCAGAGTAGATTTCTGGGAGAGAGTTGTACAGAATTCACCAGTGAGAAGTAGATCCAGAATTTCCAAATGATGCAGACATTTAATGAACTGTTACATTATGACAGGCTGTTGATGTATTTGGGACTTTTTTTGTTTACCAGGACACGCTGGAAATGTGTGCACGAGAAAATGAGTTCAAGGCTATTCTGTTTGCCTTGTGCTACTTCCATGCCGTGGTGGCAGAGAGGAGAAAGTTTGGTCCTCAGGGCTGGAACAGATCATACCCCTTCAACACTGGGGACCTCACCATTTCTATCAATGTCCTCTACAACTACCTGGAAACCAATTCTAAGGTGCGCCTTTGCATGTTTTTGTTTTTCCTTTACTCCAGGGCAGGGCATTCCAAAACTTGCTATTTCTAGTCTTAATTAACACATGACCTCAACTAAACACTAAAGGCCACCTTTGACAATGCGACATGCCCTCTGTCTCTGATTCCCAGGTGCCGTACGATGACCTGCGCTACCTTTTCGGTGAGATCATGTATGGAGGTCACATCACAGATGACTGGGATCGCCGTCTGTGTCGGACCTACCTGGAGGAGTATGTCAAACCCGAGATGATGGACGGGGAGCTGTGTCTAGCTCCTGGCTTCCCATTACCAGGAAACATGGACTACAACGGTTATCACCAGGTAGGTCGCTCAGATTTAAGACTAAAAGACCAAAAAATATATAAGACAGAGCAAAGTGAAGCAAAAAAAGGGTAAAATCACATTTTAGTAAGAGAAAGCCACACCTTTTAGAGTTCCCCTGGTGTTTTCTAGCAAATTAATAGTGATAACATCATTGAATCACTATAATTAAAAAGACCCTCTATCACCTTTGCTACTCAGTGTACAGTGCAGTTATAGAATCCAATGCTAAATCAATAACAGTTCCCATATGGGTCCCTGGGACATAACAGATTGTAGTTCAGTTATATAAATATTTCTCAGAGGTGGAGCTGCACTGTGGGTGGAAAAAGACTTTGCCAGTTTGTCTTATTGGCAAACTCGTATGTTAGCAAACTCAGATTAGAAAGTTGTCTTACTGTGGGACTGTAAGGGGAAAAAAGTTCAAAGGGAAAAGGAGAGCAAAATGAATCATCAAAGTGAAACCACGACAAAACTTACCACTACTAAATGATTGTATTTTTCATGCCATGGCAGGGTTAGCCGCCTGTATTTATAACCACCTGTATTCACATGTGAGCTCTACAGTGCTCAGTATAAATGAGTACACTCCCTTTGAAAAGTAAGGTTTTAATCAGTATCTCAATGAACATAAGCACAGTTTTAAAAAATTTGGTAAAAACTGAGTTTTATAGAACATTTCCTTAACTGAGAACATGATAAGTTGTATAGTGTTCTATAGAAAATGTTGATTCTCAAAGAAAACTAAAGGTTTTGTGTCAAATGTGGTAGGGTGTACTCATTTATGCTGAGCACTGTATACAGACAATGCCAGATGTATATACGTGGGGATGAACTTCATACCTACCATAGCTGACGTAAACCAAAAATGAAACTTAAAAAGCTTTGAACAGCCAACTCTTGGCTTCTGTGCCACACCCTACATTTCAGTAACCCGTTCCTGAGTTCTCCATTAAATTTTCTCCCGAGGGAACACTCATTATCTCCCACTGCAGCCCAAACATTAGCATGTGTGCTGGCTCTTATGCCTGTGCTGTGTGCGTCAGCCTAACTGAACATGGCCCTAGCGTGATTGGTTCAGTGTTTCACAATGCGTCATCCACACTGACTGGTTTTGGTCATGAGTCAAAATCAGTTCTAAGTCCGCAAATCTCTTTACAATTGTTGGTTGTTTGTTTCAAAAATAAGGACTGAATAACAGATTACACCCTGTTTTGTTAAAATTCTGACAAACGTGTCACACCTGTCTTATCTGTGATTGGTTTACTCGGCGCCCATTAGTGCTGCTTTCATATTTAGATTCAAGCCCAGTGATTCCAGACCATTTTCTCATTACTGAATACACTGGTTGGCTGGCCAGGCTACTAAAAAGTCAATTAAGTGGTCAAAATAAGGCTTCTGATATTACATTTAATGGATACTTGAGCAGCCTAAGACATGGAAGCATCAGATGCCCTCTTGCATATCCAACAAAAAGCTTGACGTTGACTGTAAGTAAAGTTACAGACACACTCAAAGTGACATAACCAGACATTTCCAGTGCAAGATCTGAAAGTACAGACTGTATCACCAGGCATCTACCACCTTGTGTGCACAAAAGTGTCAGCTTCTGGCATTACAGATGGGACCCCTGAGCTTCTAACTAGGAGGTCAGTGTGTGAAGTACTGAGGCACTCTGCTGTTCAGTTAGTTATACATTTTAACATGCTTCCAACCGAAGTATATTATACATTCAGTATAGTTCCATTAATCATATTGACTTGATGAAGTTTGACTCTGCTTCAGAGATCTGACACCAGGCATGACAGCTGCTGACCCCAAAATGTTCTGGTTCACCTCAGCCTACTTCATCCTGCTTGTTACATCTTGTTATTTATCATAAATCTTGATTGAACTCATGAAATCAAAAATAAGCATGTTGTTGGTACAGCTCTCTATAAAAAGGTGTAGATATCAGTGGCGGATCTAGAAAATTTCACATGGAGTGGCAGGAGGTCTTGTCAGGACGGAATCTCTATATATGTATAAATGGAGTCAATAACACTTTTAAATCTTTAATAATAGGAAAAACTCAATTGAGTATAAATTTGCTTCATCTTTAGTTTTATCAAAACATTTTAAAAAATAAGATCCATGTAAATCTTTACATATCTAACCTTATAACAAAGGCTTTTAGTGGAAACATGTTATCTTACTGAGTAACATGTATGTCACTGCACTAAAATCTATATGGAAAAAAACATTTGTTCAGATGAAATAATGTTGGATCCTCCGACTTACTGCCATCACTCTCGTGCTTACCATCCATCCATTTGGTGAATTTATCTTTTACTTCAATACTTTGGGAGGTGTTTGGGAATAGTACTGATTTTTTTTTTTTTTTTTTTTTAAGAATAGTTTTTATAACATAAAGTTAGGGGGGCAACTGGGGAGGCAAAGCTCTTCAATTGGGGGGGGTGTTTGGGGTTGACCCCCCCGTACCCCCCTGTAGATCCGCCCCTGGCAGACATTATTAAGAACTTTCAGAAAAGAATAAATCAGCTGGGCCCAGCATATTGCAGTGCTTCAGCTTGGAATGGGAAAGGAAGACTATATTTTTTCATTGCATGACAGCAGGAAGCAGCTTCACTGGTGTCCCTTAAGAAAAAGTGACAACTGCCAACATTCATATGAATAACACTGTTTCAGGAAATGTGTGTTGGTTCTTGCAGACAGTCCAGATTTTCCTCATGAGGTCCCTTGGGCCCCAGAGGGAGTAGGGAGTACAACTTGTATTTATTTTTTTCCTCACTCTCGGAGCTGCTCAGTGGGCACATCCTGGCTGTCATAGAGGCTCCGGTGGGAAGGGCCAGAGCGTTTTACATTTGGCTGTCACCACACAGCCAAGCTGAGAGCTGAACGGTTGAGATTTGGCCGAAGAGCAAGGGCTGTGAAGGCCTGTGGGTCCCCGGGGGTCCGTTAGGCCATCGCCTCCCTCACAGCCATCTGGAGCAAACTTACTGTATATTTAGGATGGCTGAAGTCTGTGATAGGTACTGAGGAGTTAGTGACTCAGCAGTTTTACTTTTTCTTTCAACAACATACAGGTGTACGCAATCAGAAAAAAGGAAGTCAGCAAGCAGGGACGAGATCAAACAAGCTGACTACAAAGTGTTTCGGCATTAAAGGCCAATATATTTTCCATCAAAACTTTCATCAGTGCATTATGATTAGAGGAGCTTTTTTATTTAACATAAGTGCCCCACAAAAAGCACCCTTTTTCAGTTGAGGTTCCACTTTCATCTGCACTAACTTAAAAGGATATTGATATTCATTATGAACCAGCAGATGGAAAACGCCACATTTCCTTCCCCTTGTTATGGTCGTTAGCAGTCTGTCAATTGATCCTGAGTGTCTGAATCTCACCCAGAATGAGCTCATCATTTATATGGTTCCAGCCTTTTGTCAGCATTCCTTTAGAAGAAACACCTGACGGACATCTTGCTCTGGGAGTAATTTGAGTTGCCTATCCTTAAAACTAATCAGGGAATCTGTAAGAATATTGTCTTGTGGAGGACAAAAGGCTTAAAATGTCTCCACTGCTCATGCCCAGGTATTTCACATAAGGTTTTGCATAGGGTTTATAACATTGCACACCTTCATTTAATACTTATCTTATGTTATTTTCAAATTATTACAACAGTGAACGTCATGTAAAATCAGAAAGGTCTACCGTATGTTTTCTTCAAATTTTTGTTCATTTTAATGCCTGATACAACTAAAGGTACATTTGTTTGGACAACTATAATGATAACAAACATATCTCACAGTAGCTTAATTTAAGAGCTAATGTCTATCCATTTTCCATGATTTTCTTGATAATAACAAAATCACATCATCTATCATCAATAGCAATGGCATTCTACTGCTAAAAACAGTGCTTTAAGGCATTTCATGCTTTCTTTTCTGTTTTATTCACATGATACACTAAGGAGTTAGTATAGGATTGCATAATCATTGTTTTTGATGACTTTTGATGGTCTGACAACTGTATTTCTCATTCTTGGGATCCACATGGTAGGCAACAGCATCTAAAAGCCACAGAGGCTAACATTAAGCAAGTTAACAATCAGGTAATGTAATGCAGGAAAAGTAAAAGCATCATGAAAATGTAAATGTTAATATTTTGAGATCAGCTTTCTGACAATTTCTACAGACAAGGCTGTGAATACCACAAAAGCATTTGTATTTACCGTAACATGTTGAGCACTGGCTTTTCACAGAGATGTAGATGATTAAATGTCTAAATTAAACTAAATTAAATTTTAATGTCATGTTCGGGCATTGCCATTGCTTGTGTGAATTTAAATGTCTGTGCCATTAGCTAATTCCATTTCTAAGTTATAGCTAATGTCACTGAGATACATGTGTCATTGTAGACATTGGGTTGAAAGAAAAAAAGTCCGAACTAGGGTTTCCATACATCAGAAACATGCTTTGTTGACATTAATTTCTCCTCCAGTACATCGATGACACCATACCTGCCGAGTCGCCCTACCTTTACGGCCTTCATCCCAACGCTGAGATCGGCTTTCTCACACAGACCTCAGAGAAGCTTTTCCGCACGGTGCTGGAAATGCAGCCCAGAGACGGAGGAGCCGGCGATGGCGGTGGCGCAACACGCGAGGAAAAGGTAAAAAGCCAAGTCAAACGGTGAATCTGGAGATATTAGGGATTTTAGCACCTTAACATCAGGGATTCAGCCTGAGATGTGGGGAGATAAAGGCATGCAATGAGGTTAAGGTCAGTTCAGTTATCCCACATCAAACTGAGAAAAACATTTCTTTATGGCTTTATATGTTGAAACATGTGGGATTTGAGCTAACTGTAACAAAGATAAAAGCACTTTTATTGTTTTTTGGAGCATAATACTGTATGATGAAGTATCAAAATGACTGCAGTAACATAAGGGGCCAAAGTCCTCGAAAAGAAAAGGCTTCAGTCAATAGCTATTTCATTAATGGCGGATCTTATTATTATACTGTGATTATTTTAAAATTATTAATTATTAATATCATTTGATATGTCATATATCATGCAGAACAAAACACTAAGCATATAAGTTATTCTTCTGCAGTTAAGGTTTTATTATGTACAGTTTGCAAATGCTTATGCACTTTGGATTCGGAAATTGTCCTTTCAGTATACACAGAAAACAAAACATGTTACTTAGGTGCCACTGTCAGCAACATTCAGTAATAAAATACTGATAAAAACAATAAAACTATCCTTCCCACCAAATAGTTACCCATAAATATAAAAATATATTATTTTATAAAGTGCACAGCAAGTAAAGTGCCAATTAAAAGTGCATTCATTACACTAGTATTGGTCTGATACGATACTCACCTTGGTATTGATACTATCAATATTTAATTTGATACATGCAGCCCTAGTTCAAATTAGTCCTAAAAAAGCTTTAAAAGACTTTAATTTAACTCTAACTTGTAGGAACCCTGACATCATCTTTAAAATGGCTTTTTACTACATTATTCTTACTAAAAGAATTGGATTTGAAGAATTCCCGGAAAACCAAAGCCTGCTCTGCACATCTGTTGAACTAAACACCAAACAAGAGCTCCACATCTTAAATGTATGATGACAACAGGTGACATTTCTGTAGCTGCTGCACTCTGAATTGAAAATAAATTGCCGCCCAACTGTTTGAGCCCATGACAGCACAGAGGGTGATTTTAACAGGGATGGCATTTTCTGCTGCATTTCCTGCTTCAGTGCTGCTCTGAAATAAAACTTATTTGTGTGTAAAAGCTCAAACAAATACTCAGTCATGGAGATTGTGTGGCCTCGCACTCTTCTCTCAATAGAGCCAGTGTCACTTTTTTAATCTCATAAATCAGGCTCTTGCTTTTCTGAGTGTTAGCTTTGTTAAAAAGTCATTTATGCTTACTGTTGCTTGAAACATGCTGCAAGTATGATTCATGTTGCATGACCTTTCTTTGTATTACTATAAACAGCCTGAATTGTACCAGTTTAATAGGAGCCTGTTTATGTTTAATCTTTTTAAGCCTCCATTAAATCAGTGTTATTTGCCGGATTCAGAAGGCAAACCAAACGTAGGAGACAATCCATCATTTGGGCAGGTTATGGCACACTACATTCTTTACATGCTTTCATCTTCCTTTAATGTAGGTCAAGAAACTACCTCTTCTGTGAAAGAACTCAACACCCATTAAAACATTGAATATTATTATTTCCAGTAAACATGTGCAGCACCAGTCCCGCTAATAAAACTTAGCTAAGCAACCACTGTCATTGTCATTGGGTTGCTCCTCGTGGGCATCCAAAGGAGAAAGAGTTAAAAAGTATCGAATTTGATATGGTAGGTCTTAAGGTGCCATAGACGTGTTGGCTGTATTGTGTCTAAATGCATCTGCTAAATGTCCAATCTGCAAAAATAATTTTAGTCGGCCCAGTTCCACCTGTTCCAACCCGACAATTTATACTGAAATTAGTAACCAATTAGAAATGAATTAGTAGGAATCAAGGCGCTGGAGTAAATAATTACATTTTCCTAAATACTGGGAGACACAAATTTTTTCCCAGTATGGCTGTAAAATAAGGATAAAATTGTATTCTATGTAGTCGTAACTCTTTCCTCCTTGGATGACTACTAGGGACAACCCATATTAATGTTACTAGTTCTACCCATGGAACATATTGTTTTTCCTGGTGTATTGTTTCTTTTTCCAGTGGCTACAATCATCACTATTTCAGGAAAAAACAGTGAAAATGTATGATATTCTAATTTTTATTTATTTATATTTTTAATTTAAAACTTTTTTTTTTTTAATTATTAATGTATAAAAAATAAATCAAATAACGAAAGAAAGAAAAAAAGAAAAGAGACAGAAAATGTATTATTTAATTCTATTGGTTGGCTTAGTATGGACTGTGGTCACCTCCACCTATCACAGCCTCTGTTACATTTGAAAAACGGAACGTATTCTAATGTTCGCCAAATCACATCGTTAATAATATAACAGAGGTGTCAAAACTCGTCATTAAGGGTACGGGGGGGGGGGGGTGTTTGTAAAATGTTGATTTTATGGGGGAAAGAGTTAAAAATTCTTAAATCTAACTTGTATAAACCTGTAGGAACCCGGGTTGT
>JAPTGZ010000012.1:26301168-26324951 GCA_029814645.1 Fowleria isostigma
TTTGGTTATTTTTTGAAAATAAAGAAAATGCATTGAATGAGAAGGTGTGTCCAAACTTTTGGCCTGTACTGTATGTTCACAATGAAATCAATCAAATAAAATAAAGCTTGAAATCACACATGAATCCACGTGCGTTTGTAGATCTGTGTTGGAGCTGAGGTCATAAAGAGTTTGAAACAACCCCCTACGTGCAAATGTAACCTGACTCATGCTCACATATTTAGCAAAAAGAAAGAACCGTCCGATGAATCAGATGTGGCCACTCTCTGCATCATGAGTTGCTCATGCATTTAATCTTGTCATTTAATAACAACACGAGTTTAGTTTATGATCTTGATTGAATTTTGTCCACAAAATTAAATCACTTCATTGACATGTCCATCTGTACATCTGCAGTACTGACAGACTGATGATTGCTTGTTCTATTTTCTTTTTGTTTAGATTCTTTGTGTTTCTTGAGCTGATTGAAAACCGGAGACGGTCCAGTGACTCCCTGCTCGGATTTCTTATCCAAGATTCACCCACTTACCGAGATTCACATACTTGTCGGATCTGCTGCACCTCAAGTCACCTGCATGACGTGATTCATGTACAGATGATCCTCTACATGGTGAGTCCGTATAGATTCGTCGTTTTCTCATGTGATTCTGGCTCAAATGACTCGTATAACTCCATGACTCACAATGATCCAAATACTTAAAATGATCCGTTACACATCACTATTGAAAAGTGACTTTACCGCTCAATATTGAACTTTGTTTCATCAGTGTGTGTAAAATGTGTTTAAATTTAAGGAAATGAGTTCAACACATTCCTCAGACAGACATGAGGTCACAGCTGAAAGTCCATGTGATCAAAATTTTCCGACATCCTGTTGTGCTATTTGTGAGATATCACATTTAAATACTCATATTTAGTCCAGGGGTATTAAACTGTACAGCTCAATATGATTTCAAGTAAGCTTAGTAAGTTTAATTGATGACAACTCCAATTTTTTCTGTTCTTTTTTTTTTTTTTTTTATTGGTATCAGTAGGCAACCGTTGTCTATCCATAAACAATATTTCAAGAATCTTCTTCTCTAAAACTGTGAGCCAGAATGACTTGATATTTATTGTGGATAATATTTGGGCTAAGGTCTACCAGGTTTGTTTAAAGAAGTGGGAAATATTGATTTTTTTTTTTCATGATTTTTTTTTTAATTTTAGAAATCCCCATTGGTTTAAAATGGGACACATTTCAAATTTATAACTGCTAAACAGTTGAAAATATTAATATAATAATTACTATTGACAATAGATATGAAGTAACATACAGGCTTTCATTTGGTGCCATGACTTTTGACCTTGAGTGACCTTAAAAAGTCAAACCTAAGGTTATCTTTGAATTCACCGAGTTGTAGATCCAGAATTTCTGAACGACCCGGCTGATGTTTAATGAACTGTTATGTTACTGAACCTCTTGTGGCACCAGACTTGTCATGCCTATGACTAGTGAAAAAGCATAAAATGTGTTTCCATTGCACTTTTTGCGCAATACTTCTATAGTGAAACATCTCAAAAATTACTTCATGCGACTGTAAAATTTTTTGTGATCTTTGACAGTTTTGTGACATTTTGATACTTCCATTACCAGTTTTCTGTTACACAATTTACATTTTGCACATTTCTAAGTATAAACAAAACCCAGCTAATGATCCAGCTCTGCACAGCCACAGACAAGATGGATGAGGGTGGGTCTGCTGAGGGAGGGGGTCTGTAGACACGTCGGATTGGACCATTACACCTCCGCCTCTACCTTCGCTTCCCACCTTGTGTGTCAGGAAAGGTGGGGGGGGGGGTGTCAGAGGTTAGGCAGAGAGAAGCAGGCATGACTTTGGAGGGAGGCGGGTTGGTCATGTTCAAATTTTTATTGAATGCTGTTTGACATGCTAGATCACTAGAAACAGTTGTGCTCATAAGTTTACATACCCTGACAGAATGTGCGTGGGACGGTCTTGGATGTTCCAACATGACAATGACCCAAAACACAAGGCCAAGTCAACGTTTCATCGACTACAGCAGAAAAAGGTGAAGGTTCCAGAGTGTCTATCTCAGTCAGTATTGTGCAAGAAAACCCCAAATCTTAAAGGAACTGAAGGTGTTTTACCAGAAGAATGGTCAGCTTTATCATCTGAGAAAATAAAGTGACTCATCTACAACTACCACAAAAGACTTGAAGGTGTCATTGAGGTTAAAGGGGCGGGGCCAATACAGAGGATCAAGATCTAGGGTATGGAAACTTTGGATCAGGGTCATTTGGATAGTTTCTGTTGTCAGTATGATTTAAAAAGAGAAAACATATGTATTTGATCATAAATGTCCTCACCCAACCACTAACCATGACTGAAAGAAAAGCTTTTGTATTATTATTCATATTCTCTGAAAAACGGCCAAAAAACAATCACAAATTCGGCTAGGGTATGTAAACATGAGCACAACTGTAACTGCTTTAAATAGTGGAAAATACTTGATTTTCACTGAAACCTACACAGAATAATGTTCTAATAAGTGGAAATAAATCACTCAGGGAAAGGATAGATGAAGAGAAAAAATTTTTTTTTGAAAGGCACCACAGAGATAGTTGTAGGTCTTTAAGGGTTAAAACACTTTTGCCAAAGCCTTATCGTGTTTCTGCTCCATTTCATCCCACGACTGTGTGTTAAGTGTTTCTCTTAACTCTGTTTTCACAGTAGAGCTAATGTATCTGCTCGTGGATACACACGTGTTCTACTACAAGGGCAGTGTTTAACTGTACATTGTCCTTGAGTACAGCAAAGAGAAACAGTGTAAGAAAAACACGGTTAAGTGGGGACAATACGCACTTGAAGTCCTGGTTGGAGCCTGAAATGATTCACTTGAGCATAATGTGGTTGAATAAAATGTCTCAGTCTGTGCTCCAGAAGGCTTGTGTCACTCTAATGTTCTTCTAACCATTTGTCAAATGCAGAGAGCCGCTTGAATGAACACTAACACAGATCTCTTATCTCAGAGTTCACCTGAATTCAGTTGGAATTACCCAAACTTTCCCACAGAACCACTCTCCTCTGAATATGTTATCTCTCTAAGAGGAGATACGGTCTTTATTTTTAGTCTGCGGAAAAGTACCTGAGAATCAAATCTCTAGTAATTCTTTTAATAATAAAAAGAAGAAAAAAAAAAAACTTGAGACATGACAATCTATCCCCCAGCACAGGAAATGTGAAAGCAGCGGACAAATGTAGAAGTACAAAGAGTGCAAAGTAAATTTTTAACCAACAAAATAAGCTCTCTGCCCCTGGATCATGTTTGCATTAAATGTGGAGGAGATGGGTAATGAAACACATTGTTGAGAACTGTGTGCCATTGAAGATGTGGAGAGACAGTTTAAAAGCTGCTGATTATTTTATAGAAAGTCGTGTTCTTGGCCAGTTTCCTCCTCCTCTTCCTCCTCCTCCTCCTCCTCCCTCCACTCGAGCTGCAGTGCCTCTCGTACCCATCGTACCTCTCATGCTTCAGCTGCTCTGCCATCCATAGATTCTTTTTGATTGCGGACTCATATTTTCATTTAAATGCTGATGGGCTGGAGGATCAGTGTAAATTGGAAACCCAAACTTATTCTGCTTTTTTCTTGTCCTTTTTTTTTTTTTTCTTGTGTGTGTGTGTTTGTGTAGGAGTGCAATTGCAGGCGTTGTTTGCTGTGAGAATTGTTGTTCGCGCCCATGGATTTTCATGAATTTAAAGAAGGTCTGAAATTGCACTGACCAGCATTAAAGCCAAACCATATTAATACAGATGTCAAATTGAAGTAGTGCCCCGGCCGGTGTGGGCGCCACATATCACGCTCAAACTGTCAGTTAAAGATGAGGCTGTGGCGGTGACATAACGTAGATGAGACGTGTGATACCAGCCCACTGTGGATGGATGGCACGTTTACATTTTGTGTACGAATAAAAGGAAAATGATTCTACTTCCTTTTGTTTATGGCGTACCCAGCCAATAACCAGGGTGGTGTTCACATCACTGTTGGCAGGATCTTGATGGAGAGATCTGTGGGAGTGGGTCTAAAGCTGCAGACACAGATATGAGGCCAGTATTCACCTTGGATTGTTTACACAGCGAGTTTTTGCTGTATTTTACAACCCATTAGTATTTGCTGTCAGATGTTCAGTGTGTAAGATTTAGTGGAGCTAATTACCAAAAGGGGCAGCACAGTGGTGTAGCGGTTAGCGCTCATGCCTCACAGCAAAAAGGTTCTGGGTTCAATCCCAGCACCATCTGTGTGGAGTTTGCATGTTTCCGTGTCTGCATGGGTTTTCTCCAGGTACTCCGGTTTCCTCCCACCATCCAAACACATGCACTGATAAGTTAATTGGTTAATCTAAATTGTCCATAGGTGTGAATGTGAGAGTGGTTGTTTGTCTCTATATGTCAGCCCTGTATTGAACTGGTGAAATGTCCAGGGTGTACCCCGCCTTCGCCCTTAAGTAGCTGGGATAGGCTCCATGTGACCTAGTGAGGATAAATCGGGTTCAGAAAATGAATGAATGAATGAATGAATGAATGAATTACCAAAGGGAACAGAATATAGTATTACTTATAATGTTTTTTAATACGGAATCACCTGTCTACAACAGCATATTAGGGCCACAAAAGAAAATAAAATCACTTGTCACTATGAGAATAAAGTCCAAATATTTAGAGAATAAAGTCATAATATAATGAGAATAAAGTCATAATTTATAAAACTTATTTAATTAAGTTAATGTCATACTTTTTATAAGATTAAAGTCATAATATTTTGAGAATAAAGTCATAATATAATGTGAATAAAGTTGTAGTTTTCAAACAACTAGTTATTTAACAAAATAATGCACTTTTATTAAAGTCAAACATATGCCAAATTCTCATGCGAATGATTTGATGTGGCGACCCTGAAAAGGAGCAGCCAAAACGGAGAGAAGAAAAAAAAAAAAAAAGTTGTAGTAATGTGAAAATAAATTCAACAACAGCAAATGCAACAAGCGAAGTAGCCACTTCACGTCTGTTGAACTGGACCAACCAGATTACTGGGACCTTATCCCCCTCTCGTAAAAGTATGACATTATTTTTGTCAGATAAGTTTTTTGAAAACTAAGACTTTATTCTCATTAAATCGTGACTTTATTCTCAAAATATTATAACTTTAATCTCATAAGAGTAAAACATTTATTCCATTAAATAATGAGGTTTTTTTTTTAAATACGACTTTACTCTCATTATATTATCACTTTGTTCTGGATATATTATGACTTAATTCTTGTAGTGACAAGCAATTTTATTTTCTTATGTGTCCTGTTGTACCTAACAACACTGGTCTAGAATATAAAACAATCATCTGCTTCAGAGATTAACTTATAAAGACCCAATGCAATTTTTCTGCAGTTCTCAAATGAATTTTTCTCTCTATTCAATAGGGTGTAACAAAATAGTAAAGTTACAAAACGATACGAAACACAATGCAGGGCTCATGATACGAAATACTTATCAAACAAAACAAACATTAAAGAAAATCACCTGATGAGGATGATGAATTTGAAGAAATATAATGTGACCACCAAAAGCTGGACATTGTGACTGTGTGGGTGCGTTATGCTCTACATGTTATAAAGAAAGAATGAAAACAAAGTGAGAGACGGAGAGAGTGGCTGCAGTGGATTGTCCTGTGCAGGGTGGACACGGTACTGCTGCATCCCTAGCGTCCACTAGTTTCTCATCTTTTTCCATTTTCATGTGAAATGAGAATGCTGTTACAGTCGACGAGAAGGTCAAAAACCATCATTCTCAGTGTGCGGCACTCCTTCACACTTGAATTTAATCTTGATTTATATTCGTGTGTTTTTACATTTACTTTGTCATTTTTTATTCTGTGAAATTTTGTGTCATGAAATTTTGTCACACCCCTATCACTTAACCTTCCATAACTGATTTATCACCATTTATTGCAATATTGTCTTCTGTAATTTACATTTTTCAATGTAAATCATGAATTTTTCTCTATTTGATTCACTGATCATATAGATGTTTATCAAAATTTTGAGTACATTCAAAGGTTATTAGATCAAAAACAGAGGAAATTGAAGAAAATGTGACTTTTTCAGCAAAATATATCATTAACTGAACTCTACATCCACTATCATTTATCAAAATCCAAAGGTTTTACTGATAAATCAATGTTGTAGAAGCTGCTGGTTTCCATGTTCACTGTGGAGCCTCTGAACATCCAAATGGATCATATCTAATGACCATGAAAAGATGATAACCTGAATTTTACACCAATTACTTATGGGGTCTGGGTTGTGGACCCAAATAAGCATGTTTCTTGTCACTGACGATAATTTTTCTATTTATTTTTCCAATGTAAGCTCCCATGGGACACAAACAGAAGGGCTGGGACTTGGCCTGTCACAGTTGTCATCCCTTTAACCAAAAACACCAGAACAGATGCAATAAACAGTCACATTAAAAGAAGCCAGGTCTATTCAGATGGATCGCCAGTTTCCACTCTTATGCTATTAAATCTATATTCACCAGTGAGACTTAAAGCTAAAGAACTGTACTTCAATCTGTCCCTAAGCCCCATTGACAGCTGCAGTTAACTAACATATAAATATAATCAGAACTTACCGGGTTGTCCTACTGTTTCAGACACTTTTCTACAAGCCCTCTCTTTTTTTCTTTAGGCATCTACATGAACATCAGTCTCAGTGTAGACTTGTGTTGTTCTTCTGCTGCTATTAAAATCTTCTCTTCCTACTTAATGATTTAAAAGTAAGGTCAAAGGTTAAACTATGTCTAGGCTTGCATCTTGAAGTACTGAATAATATTTGATATGCAGTTTAAAAGGTTCAAAGTTCAACCAAATTCCAGGTTCAGAGAAGGCGGTGGTGGAAGCCTGGGCTCCAGAACAATTTTGCATGTAGGTGTCAGCAGTGTAGTATTAGACTATCAAAGACTAAATTAATATTTATCAACATGAGTAGCTAGATGTTACTTAAGAAGCTGAATCAAGCAAATGAACTTTTGAGACTTCATCTTTTTTGGTTCAATCTAAATCTGGTTGTCAAATGGTGGAATTTTCAACCTCTCCAGGAACTTTCAGTTACTTTCAACTAGGGATTGGAATTGAGAAATGGTTCTTTAGGGAAATACAGGTGTGCTCATAAGTTTACATACCCTAAAAGAATTGGTGATTCTTTAGCCATTTTCAGAGAATGTGAATGATAATACAAAAACTTTTCTTTCACTCATGGTTAGTGTTTGGGTGAAGACATTTATTACCAAACAAATATGTTTGTTCTTTTTAAATCATACTGACAACAGAAACTATCCAAATGGCCCTGATCAAAAGTTTACATATCATAGTACTTAATCCTGTCTTGGCCCCTTTAACATCAGTAACAGCTTGAGGTCTTTTGTGGTAGTTGTGGATGAGTCACTTTTCTCAGATGGTATAGCTGCCCATTCTTCTTGGAAAGACACTTTCAGTTCCTTTAAGATTTTGGGTTTTCTTGCATGAACTACATGTTTGAGACCTCCACAAAGTGACTCAATGATATTAAGATGGACTCTCCAGAACCTTCACTTTTTTTCTGCTGTAGTCAATAACAGATCGACTTGGCCTTGTGTTTTGGATCATTGTGATGTTGGAACATCCAAGACTGTCTCATGCAGATTCTGTTAGGGTATGTAAACTTATGAGCACAACTCTACCTCCAATATAATCAAACATTTGTCCACACAGCATGCCATTCATTTGCAGGCATGCCATATGTTTGATATGCTACTTAGCAACACTTGTGATTCTAACAGCAGAGCAAACACCAGGGCATCATGGGGGGGTGTTTGGGGTCGGTCCCCCAAGGTAGGGAAAAGGTTCAGGAGACATAGAGGAATTAGTAAAGCATCTTAAGTTTCACTTTCACTTGTATGGTCGTATGGTGTGACCCCCCCACACTGAACTGGGCCTGGCGTCATCTGTTATTATTAATTGTGCATACTGTATATAACAGTAATTGTAAACACACCCCTTTGTACTTTTTTATTCCCTCAAGCAATCAGAATCAATAAGAGAATTGATAGGGAATCAGATCCATAAGCAAAAGTGATAATTGAATTGAAACCATTAAATTCATATCAATTCCCATCCCTAATTTCAACAATGTTTTGATGTCCTTTGATTTGGGATTTATAAAATAAATCTCTAGAAACTGCAAAGCTCCTAAATGGTGTAAAATCACCTCATACCCAAAAACAAGTGATGTATTTTTCAATGTATCTTGACTTGAATCTTTGATTTTAACTGCAGAATGATGTAATGTTTGACACATTTAAGGTTTTTTTTTAACACTTACCAAAAATGCAGAATGTTCTGAGACACAAGTCTAACTTTAACGACTGGACTTGTCATCACAGTTTCAGTTGTGACTTAATGTGCAACCTTACCTGATGTTAACAGTTCTTAAAGAGTGAACTCGGGAATCAGGGAACATTTGCAAATTTAGAGATTGTATATATATATATATATAAAAATCTTCTTCTCGCCCACCTGGGTGGTGTCTCCTTCAGACTCAGGTCCTCTACCAGAGGCCTGGGAGCCTGAGGGTTCTGCGCAGGATCTTAGCTGTTCCTAGCATTGCGCATTGAATATATATGTGTATATATATATATATATTTCAAACTGAGCCATGATGAGATTATTTCAGAATTTTAGAACAAGGTTGTTCAACTTTTTTGGGGAGGAAACCATATAAATCTCAAATTATCTTCCATTACCACACCCTTTTGTCGCCAGTGCTTGCAGATGTTTTTAATGAATCGGTGTATTTTAAGAAACAGTAGAGTGTATTTTTTGGATTTTGTTTAACCTCTTCATCATGTCCTCAGCTTCTTTGTTGCTGGAGCTCCAGTTGAACCCAATTTACTCATTTGTATCTGCATGAATACTTGTGAATTTGATAAAACTCAAAAAACAATAACTTGCAGGTAAAGTAAATCTTTTGTGTTTCATTTAGATACAACCACACAACACAAATGTCTTGCAAAGACCAATGTTGACTGTTTAGAAAAATATGGATGGTTTATTTGACCCTACTTTAACAAGCATTATAATCAGTTTCCATGATGTTCAACTCCTCAGATGTTGATGGAACACAGTCTACATCCAAATATGAACAGTGGTATATCTGTTATCAACAACACATTCATTCACTTCTTGTCCTACAAACAGTTTAGCAAAGACACACACAGTATAGTATTAATTTATCCTGTCAAATACTTGGTTAAGTGGGTTTCTATTCTGAACTCACGAAACAGTGATGATTTATAGTTGTTTTTTTTAAGAATCTATTGAAAACAGACAGTCTAATACAAAGTCCATTCAGTAAAGACTTGTCCATAATACTGCTTCTAGAATAGCTTATTTACAATTGTCTACTGGAAGCAAAAGAAAACAAAAAAAACAAACAAAAAAAAAGGAAATAAACCCGCCATCGCTTTAATAACAAAACAAGCTAGCCATCACTATTGAAACTCAAAACAAAATCCAAAATGGAACAGAATTTTTTTTTTTATTGATTGTGCTTTGTAACCCACAAAACCACTTCATTTTTAGAAATGGAACATCTGTCAGAGGCACCGAATCGAAGTGCTAATAACATCCATTTCAGTTTCTCTCATTGAGATTCTCTAGCGCTATGAGTAGGACAGGGCGTACAAATGGTTGTTTTTATTCATTTATTTATATATTTATAAAGTTATTACAGGCTCATCCTAGTTCATCACCTGTGGTGGCGTTGTGTTGCACAACAGAAGTCACGGAGGAATCGGTCCTTGTGTTTAACCATGCAAAGCCCTTTAAGATTCGCCAGAAAAGGTCACAGAATAGATTTGTTTGACAAAGGGGGGCTGATAAAGCCTTTGACAGACACAATCAGTGTTTTCTCACTAAAACATACACAGAATGAGGCCGTAGCCTGTGGATGAATAGGGTAGTCAAGACAGTGGAAATAATAGTAGGCAAGTTAGATAATACCACTCTCTGCAACAACCTTCTCTGGCGTCAGATCTAGCTGGGCCTGTGTTTGCAGTGTACAGTGTAGTTCATGTTCCCGGTCTCTCGCTGTAAGCTAGTGGATATTCTTGGTCCTGAAATCTCTGACTTCGCAGGAAACCTCAGTCAAAGATTGAAATAGCCACAGTCCGACTGTAACGGAAGGCCAGTGTACCCACCTACCTCGTCGCCCCCCACCCCACCCCTGGGCACACAACAGTGCTTCTTCCCCTCACACAGTCACCTCAGTTTTGCTGCCTGTGCGGTAGTGCTGTGGCTGTTGCTGCTGCTGGTGGTGCTGTGGGATGTAGTGGAGCTGTTCCACAGTGTGTGTCCGTCTGGAGGCAAAAGCCTGCCTCTTAGACGCTGTCTGATTCATGGCTAAAGTGTTGGAGTGCCCGCTGCCTCCGCCTCCTCCTCCTCCGCCTCCCGGTGCCCCTCCTCCTCCACCGCCTCCACCGTTGTTGGAGGCACTGGGATGGGAGTGCATTTTGGTCATCTTGTAACGATCCATAAGAGGCGTGGTTGGTATGAACACGTCTGTGTGCGAGATGGCACGCGATATTGACTTGTCGCTGCCATAAAAGCCACCAGAGATGCTGCTGACCATGCCACGCTTCAGCGACATCATCAGTTTATCTGGAGAGAGCAGAGGATCCTGGGATAGTAGGCGATCTTGTGAATACAGGCGTTCCTGTGAATAGAGGCGGTCTTGAGAGTAGTGGCGGTCTTTTGGGTAGAGGTGTTCCTGTGACAGGAGGCGGTCCTTGGAGTACATGCGGTCCTTGGTGTACAGACGGTCTTGGGAGGTGTGGCGGTCCTGTGGAAGAAGGCGCTCCTGGGATCGAAGGCGTTCAGCAGACAGTAGCTGTTCGTCAGAGAGAATCCGGCCTCCGTACGGGGACATCCCATTAGAAGACATGCTGTAATCCTGTGGGGGGGCAGTCTGCGGGGTCAGCACCCGGTCCTGGGACATGGCCCTCTGGACTCGGCGGGGCCTCTGCCTTTGCTGCGACTGTTGCTGTGAAGACTGCGACTGAGGAGGGGCCTGTGAGATGGAGGATGGCGGAGGCTGACTCTGGAGCTGCTGCTCCCGGTGCTGTTAAGCAGAAGATGAATGAGTTGAGTTTATTCATAAGTAGAGGGGTAAAAAATCTCTGCCTGTCAGCACTACAAAATAAAAAAATAAAAAATAGAAAGGACAGCTTTACAGAGCTGGCTCGAATCTGGAGACTCAGAGAGCACACTTCAAGTCTGTGCAAAGCATTAACAAATACAATATTTGCTCTATGATCACGTCGTGGGCGGCTGTGGTGCAGCTGATAGAGCGGGTCGTCCAATGATCGAAGGGTCGACTGTTCGAAACCCGTCTCCAACTGTCCGCATGCCGAAGTGTCCTTGGGCATAGCACTGAGCCCTAAATTGCTCCCAGTGAGGCCTGGTAGAGCCTGGCATAGTGGCAGCCCACTGGTGTATGTGAATGGGTGAATGTGAAGCTTGTATGTGTAAAGCACTTTGAGTACCATTAAAGTGTAAAAATATAAGTATATAAGTACAAACCATTTACCATGGATAAATGTGTTACTAACCATCTAACCAAATTTTAATGACTGGTCACATTTTCCAAATGAGTTTTGAAAGTCACAGCAAATGCTGGAGGCATAAAAGCCAAGTAATGTAGTATGTCATGTTTCTAAGTATGGACTAATGTGGACAGAGGAGCGGTCAGTATTGTCACCACAAAGAGAAAAATAAATGGGTATGTGTTAAATTTATGTTGTTTTCAGAATATTTTTTACTGCAGTACTGGGGTGCAGTTAAGGGGAGGTAAGGTGGGGGCATACAGTGGTGGAGTGGGCCCAGAAACTCTGCACCACTCTGACAATCATGGACCGCTATACCCCCCCCCCACATACCACTACCCCCCTCTCCAGTCAGACAATCACAGACTGGGGAGGTACTGGATAACAGATTCTTTCTAGTGACTTTCTTGTAGCATGATTTTGTTTCAGGAGGCCCAAACTTGGTAGTGGCGCCACAGTTGCTATATCATACTGTCAGACAAGATTGTCTGACAGGCTCTTGCTCTTTTCAAAGATGCCAGATACCTTTTGACAAAAGTGGCCATGTTATCTCACTGAAGAGGTCCAGCCTCAGTTAATCACATGTTACTGTGTTTCGATAGTTTAACAAAAACTTGAACATGCTAGTTGTTAAGTTGTGTTCTGAGAGGTGAAAAATTTCAAATGCTTTAGTTCACAGTGTCTGGTGAACAATGAGAGCCCATATTAATAGCTTCAGTTCCCCTAAGAAAACACTGTCTGACGAGGTAAGGTTGTGAAAATATTCTGGATAAAGAGATGATTAACGTCACCAAAAAACCGTATCCCACCACTTAAGGGCATGAACACACCCTTATCTTACATAGTGAGAATTTTATGACTGTTTTTTTCCTCCATCTGAAATAGTGAGTGACGTGATTGAACTTTCTCTGAATGTATATGTGTCTGTAAATGTACTTTACACAGACTTGAAGTGAAACCCCTATGCACTCACCTGCTCTTGACTCATTTTGAGAACATGTAAGGGAAGAGTCCCTCTGGCTGCCAGGTCAGGCAGGTGGCGCTTACGAGTATAGTAGTCTTCAACTTCTTTATCTGCTGCAGAAGAGACAAAGGGTGAAGAGGAGATTCAGTGAGTAAAAGCAGAGAAAAAACAGGGTGTGTTTAAATGCAAGGGAAGAAATTGGATAAAGTAGGGTTTGGAGAGCACAGTGCACACAATGCAGTGAAAATTGTTGGCGGGCCCATCTGTGTTTCACCTTTCCAAGCTCATGGAGGGGAATAGAAAATAGAAAGAGACACAGGATTGCAGTCGGACCAGATTACATGCGAGGCACATAACAGAAACACATCCAGACTTCATCGGGGATTCTACAGGCAGCTCTGGCTGTGGGGGCAAACTTTTCAAAGGTCATGAGAGAGTCCATAAACAAACATCATCATATCACACAGATATGGAGGGAAGCACACAGGCACCTCATACGTACATGCTGGAAAGCTAATTATATTATTGCACACATCACATCACGTTCAAAATTGCAAGTGTTTTTATGTCCTTGAGTGGACGTTATCTGTTTATTCATGTGTGAAACATGCATTTAGAAGCAGAGTAAAAGGCAAGAATACATTTCTAGACACAGTAGAGTGTAGTAGTGAATGTAGTATCAACCTCATGCCACACAACATGAATCCATGCATAAAGACTCGCTTTTAGAGACAAACCCATACACAGTGACACATTTACATACATGTTTTAGATGTCAATAATGTCAAATGCAACAGAAATAATTCACAAAATGGCAACATTTATAAGTCCATTGTTAGAAAGAGTAGATTTATTTTTCCTTTCTGAACAGCAGAATGACTGCTTAACTGCCACATCAAGTCAGTGTGAGTGCTAATGAAATTTAAATGATGAGAATAAAATATGGAGAGCAAACCTCTCCCACCTTATTGAGAATTCGGAGACATCTCTGAGTCTGAGTCTTTTTCAATAATGGGTGCAGTAGTGTCCACGCCACCTGTCAACATTATACTCAGCCAAAATCCCCTTCAGCAGCGAGCCACGGGTTGCTCTCTGCAAATCGATTCATTATGAGAGATAATAAAAACAAGATGTTCCTTTCCCAAGCATAATAGTCTTCAAGATGTGGGCAGGGCACTGCAAACTCATCAGCCGTATTACCATATCCTGAATGAATAACTCAGGACATATACTGTCCTACTCTGCAATGGGCTAAACGCTTTTCTTGAGTTTGATACCAATTTGCATTAATAAGCAGTAACATTCTTCTCTTTTATTATCCTCACAATGAGAAATGCTGCTCCATCTTCCCTCCAGCACAGTCCTGCATGATCTATCAGACACTAGTTGAGCAACAAAAAGAAACTGCAAAGCCTTTTGGCTATTTGCTGCAACAAATAATTTGCTTTGGAAGCAAAAAGAAGTTGGAAAGACTGACACTGAGAGAGTACACTGCCTGAGGATGTTTTCCATTTTAACAATCTTCTGTGGGCATTATCTTTGACAATTGGGCCACCTATCAAAAACTATTATGTTAATTCTCAGGAGCATTCTTCAAGGCAGGGGTATTGGTAATGCATTGTGTTTTTCACCTAACACAACTGATCTTCCAAACCCATTTTTGCTATTTTGTTCCGAATGGTGCCTGGCAGCTACGAGTGGGAGTGGAGTGAGCCCTGACGGGATGAGTTGTAGATCGTCATCCTTCACTTTGACTGCAAGCCAGCAGTGAAGTGGGGCAGTCATGATGAAATTACACAAGCCTTAAGGAATATTTGCGTTCCACTTAGAGAATATCATGAGATGAGACCTCATTACGCAGCAGAAATCCAACGTAGTGCCACTAAATCAATACCGAGCCGGGCCAGGCACAAGAAGCCACTTAATGTACTTATATGCTTCAAGAGAAATAGTGGCTGTAGCTTGTAAGTGGAGACAAGGGAAGCATGGAATATCAATGACTCACAGTTTCATGAGATGACTGGGCTGATTTCATGAAAAATTTCAAGTCCCCGCCATCCTTTTAAATGTTTATCTGATCAGGAGCTGCAAAAATCTTCAGAAAAAAATGCGTACGAGTGATATTTTTCTACAGGCTGACGTCCGTAGTACGGCAGGCAAATCATTTTCACAGATGGAACACTTCGGAGTCCCACTCAGAAGTCAGGGCAGCACAATGAATGCAGTGTTTTAATCATGCAGGGCATCAGGGCAGCGGGGCCTACGCTTGCATTAGTGCAGTGAACGAGGACCTACTGAGTTTCTTCAGGGACGAGAACCGGCTGAGGTCGGCTTTGACGGCCGCCTCGTAGGAAGGCGGCAGGTGAGACAGACTCTGGAAGGAGCGTGAGAAAGACAGGTCGTAGGGTTCCGTCTGCGAGGTCAGGATTCCGCTTATCCGATTGTTTTCTGGAGAACACATACATATACAGACACAGAAAATGGGAGAGAAAAAAAATGGGCTGGCTTGCTTTCTCCTCCCCCTTCCCTCCCGCCCCCCGAAAAAGGGAAAGCTAGCCAGGATCAGACCCCAGGCAACCATCATGGACGACCACCTGCTGAGGTAAGAGAAGGCAAGAGTGAACTGCTGGGCAAGCTGGAGTTTTTGGTATACAAACATTTCCTGGAGGCAGAGGTGCTTTGAATTAATCTCATTGGTGTAATTTAAAAAGCCATTATTGGATTCATGACAGCACACTTTTTATTCTGCAGGTTAGACGACATGAATGACAACTAACTTCATGTTAAAATATTAAAATGTTGATGAAATATTTTCCCAGACCTCTGACTGAAAACATTTGTGTGCCAGGAGGCGTAAATAATTTATTGTTATTGCCAAGGCCATCGCTTCCACCGAGGACACCGAAGCTGCGGAATTGTCTCTGGGAATTTGGGAGTTAATATCCCGAGGTGGAGTGTACATAAATATAAGCTTCTTCAGTTTGATATAGTGTTTTTTTGCGGTTAGGTTTCAGGCTCTGGAGAATAACATTAAAATGAATGAAATTCCTCTGTTCCAATCAAGTACAACAGGCTGTGGTTTGTGTGGATGTGGAGCATTAATTAAATGCGCTATCGCACTGATCTGTTGGAACCGCTTCGTGTTTTCAATGAATTCGACTGTTAAAAAGCAGAGAAAACTTGCCATGCTGTGTAATATGTATGTATATTTTGGATTCTGCATTAAAGAAGGGAGAATGTGGAAGGAGGTGTGGCCGTTTCCTGACAGCCTTAGGCGACACAGATACTGGCTTGTCATTGGAGCTTCCAGGACACTGAAGCTTTGCAATTGTCTCTGGGAATTTGGGAGTTAATATCCTTAAGTACAGTGTACATAAATGTAAGCTTCTTGACTTAGGTTTTGGGCTCAAGAGACTAAAATTAGAATGATTAAAAATCCTCAGTTCCAGTCAAGTGAGACAGGCTGTGGATTGTTTTGTTGTGGAGGCATTAATTAAATACTCTATGCAGATACTCTGTATGTAGGCACTACCATTTACTGATTAAAAAAAAAAAATGACAAAACTAATCAGTAGTGGCTTTTCCATTGGAAATATGTACAAAAGTTTACTGATATTTACTAAATGTTGAAAAAATGATTGTGTAATGTCGGTTTTTCCATTTAATCACAAATGTCATGGTTTGTTTATTTATTATTGCAAGAGGACATGAGAAGTCAGTCCATAAGTGATGAATATAAATATCACATTGATTCACAGATGCAGTTGTGGAAAAAATTAGTAAACTATCCTATATTTTCTTCAATTTCTTGTTCATTTTAATGCCTGGTGCAACTAAAGGTACATTTGTTTGAACAAATATAATGATAACAACAAAAATATCTCATTAGATTTTAATTTAAAAACTGATATCTATCCAATTTCCATGTTTTTCTTGATAATAATCAAAATCACACAAGTTGTTACATTAATATCTATGGCATTGTACTGACAAAACCAGTGCTTTTATTTATTTCATGTCTTTTCTGTCTATTTTAGTTGCATGATACACACAGAAGTTAGTACTTGATTGCATCATCGTTTTTTATGACTTTTGATGTCTAATAATTTTTTCCGTGTAATACTGGAACATCTCAGAGCATGTGTGTGTGTGTGTGTGTATCTGCACAGTTCTTAGAAACTGACAAACTTTTAACTGGTCAACAGTTGAAGAATAGTCCCATCTCCACATTACATATATCTGCAAGTTCACAGGACCAATATTTTGGGAGATATTAGTCATTTTGGAATACAATAGCCTTCCAGTCACATTGCGTTGCCCATGACGTTTGGCTGGAAGTGCAGTACCACGCTGCATTATGGGAAATAAAGTTAAATACAGAAACTACTCATTTATAACTTCAGTCCCTAGATATGGGATAGGTATTAATATGGCTTGTGGTTCCCCATGGGTCAACAAGCTGGTTATAATACATTACTTCTCTGTCCCATACAAAATTCAACAATGATTTGGTGTCTTGGTTTGTCCACATGTACCACATTGTTTCTTTTAAAACTCTTCCTCTTTGTTTGTTGCTGTCAACATCCTTTTTTTTTTGGTTCACATGACTCTAGTTGCACAAAAAAGTCTTTTCATTGCAGTTTTACGCAGTATACCAATTTCACTGTGCCCGAAAACCACCTCTCACCAGTGCAAATACTTTTCAGCAAAAAACAAGCGTTTTGGCAAAATTGTTTACCATTAGGCAAATTTTTATGCGCAAGTTATATTCATGCAATTTAAGGGTCAATAGAAAAGCGACTACTACCGCTACTTATTTGCAAAGTCATGTGTGAAAGTATTCTAGAGTCAACACTAAAAAAAGAAAAAAAATAATATAGTACAGTATAATATATCACATTCTAGTTTGCTAGTAACTCCAAATTAGTTATTGATCATCCTAATAGATATATATATTTTTTTCTTAACAAATGTCTGTCTTTAGATCCACTCAACTTTGTAATGAATTGCCTAAAAAGCTGAAAGACTTACCAACTTTAAGCACTTTTAAGATAAGCAATGAAATCCCATTTTAATTTAACATGTCACAGATGTACAGTCAAATGAATTGTATGACCTTTTATTTTTATGTTTGTTTTGTAAAGGTATGAAGTTCAGTCTGTAACTGTATGGGTTTTTTTTTTTGTTTTTTTTAACATTGTATATGTTGTGTATTTTAATTTTAGTCTTTTTTATTTTGGACCCCAGGAAGACTAGCAACCACCACGGTGGGAGCTAATAGGGATCCTATGAAATAAATAAATAACTACAATTAGAACTAATGGAGTAAGTCAATGTTTGGTAGTGGAACCTGTGGAGGGGGGTGGGGTTATACGCGTACTTCTTCCCACTCCTTTTCGAGCGCCCAAAATTTTGTTTGCCTGTGTCGTATTACCCTTTGCTATTTGATGATTTTATGTGCCCAGATTAAAGACAAATTAACTAACTACAATTTGAACTAATGGAGTAAATTAATGTTTGGTAGTGGAACCTGTGAAGGCGAACAAAACCAACTGTTGGAACCGACCCTTGAACGGTCTCGCTGAAGTGGTGCGTTTGATAGCGTCTACGTGGAATAATTCATGACGGCGGTTCCTTGTTCCAACCTTAACTGATCCAGTGTTGCTCAGCGTCTCTGCCTTTGAGAAAGCCTTGCATATCTTAAACTCCAACTTGCTTGTGGCAGTGACGAGGGAGTATAGACGGTCACATCAGGCGCTCGGTGAGACTTTGGTTGCAGGATTAACTTGACAGGTGACGAGGGGGCGGTTTGACAAGAGGAAACAGCGGTCCACAAAAGAAAAGGACGGTGAAAAGGAGGAGAGAGGAAAAAAACAACAAAAAAAAAAAAATGAGACAACACACTAAACAACAAATGTCTGCTGGAGAGTGACCCTGCTTGTGACAGTGCTGTGATGAGATCTGGGACGGGGCAGGGAAGCGTCGCCTGGACCGGCTGTTGATGTGGCGTGATATGATGCCAAGAAGACGCACAGGGGGGACAACCGGACCAAAGCTTTCCTTTCTTCTCACTCTAGTCCTGCTCTTTATCTATCTTCCTCACACATGCACACACTCCAACATCCATCTGTTCCATTCACTGCCGCCTTCCTTGCACTGTCAATCTTATCTGCCCTGCCATGCCGCCACCCACTTTCCCCCCACTCCTTAATTCTTTCTTGTCCATCCGGTATTCCCCTCTCTCTCATTTTCTTCCTCGCTCTGGTTCTATCTCGTTCTCCCCCGTGAACCGTGAGTCTGTCACGCAGTGCGGAGCAGCGGGCATGGGTGCGGCTTCAGCCCAGCCTCCGACGGGCAGATATAAATAGGGTTTTAGTAACTGCTGCAGGATGGAGGGAAGGAAAGAGAAGAAGTGATGAAGTAGGAGATAAGAGACTATAAAGGGGAAAAGTAGACAAACACAGCGGAGAAAGGGAATACAAGTGTGAAAAGGAGAAGGAAATCTTCAAAGAGTGGGACAAAGAGATGGCAGCGGGGCTGGGGGACGGTAGGGGGTCCTGTGCGCTGCGGGGAGGGGGTTCGAAGGATGTGAACAATCTGCGAGTGGACTGTCTGCTACAATGCATCAATAAGGGGAGAATCGACTCAGACTGTGGCATGCTGTTAGCTATCTCAGTAGCAAACACGTTTCACTGCTTCATCACAACAGACAGTACAACCACACAGACCTGGCTCAAATAGTCTTTGCAAGTTGTACATGTGTTTTTGAAAGGGTCGATACCATGAAAAGACCATTAGCAGTAATGATAGGGAGGGTGGAACAGCAGAGGTGGGAAGTAAAGAAGTCTAAGTACTTCGTTAGATTTTTTAGGTATCTGTACTTTACTTGAGTATTTATATTTCTGGCAACTTTTGACGTCTACTCCCTACATTTGTGCATAAATATCTGTACGTTATACTCCTTAGATTCTCAGAATAGACTCGTTACATTTTCAAACTAAACAGATGTGCCCATACCTGCATAATTTTTATTTTTTTTTTTTTTTCTTGCCCATTCCCGCGGTGCAGGACTCTGGTCAGTACCATTCACTGTGGAATTAGAAAATGGAACCTTTTATGACTTTACTTGGTTAAATAAGTAGTGTTTCATTCATGGCAAAAAATGCACTTTTTACTTTTAAGTAAAGGAGTTGAATCACTACTTCTACTTTTACACAAGTAGCTGTACTTCTACTTAAGTACAGAATGTGAACACTTTTGCCACCTCTGGGTAACAGGTACTGTCTGTCTCACAAGAGAGTTACTATTAACAATGTTATCCAAAAAAAACCCCCAAAAGCACAGCATTTTATCATCACTAGTCGCTTTTCTATTGACCCTTGAATTGTGCAAAAATAATTTGTGCATACAAATTTTCCTAATGGACAAACGTCAATTTTGCCAAAACTCATTTGTTAACATTAGCCTGTAACAAACTATAATATGTTATATATTAAACTGTATTATGTTTGTTTTTTTTTCATTTTTAGTGTTGAATCTAGAATATTTTACATGACTTTGCTAATAAATATCAGTAGTAGTCAATTTTTCATTGACCCCTCAAATTGTGCGAATAAAACAAATCATCGCATTTGTGATTTAATGGAAAAACTGACACACTTCTGTTTTTTTTTTTTGTTGTAAATATCAGTTTTGGCACAGCTGTCTAACGGAAAAGCAATTTTAATTCTGTAACATTTAAATTGACTTAGCGACTTTAATTCTAATGCATGCCACATATGGACACCAGGATGTTAAGTTGCAAGCCACATGATTTATTTATTTATCTTTTTTTATCATTTAGAACTCACAGAGCCAGAATACTTCCACAAGAAAGTCTCAGCTGTGTTTGTTCTTGTTTCTTTCTGTTTGTTTCTTTAACTTAGTCACATTCGTCTTAGGTGGCACCAACTCCAGGTGCCACGGCGACGCTGTCTTTGCAAAAAAAAAACTTGTTTTGATGGAGCATTTGCACCTGTGGAGTTTGGAGCTTTGGCATTAAAATGGCTAATTTCATACAAATGAAAATACCACATGGAACCAAGCAGCTGTGATTCAAATTTTTGTTAAAACTTGACATTTTCAGGCTGTAGTTGTTGGTCCCTGCAGTGACGGGTGGGGGAGGGTCCAGCTGAACCCATTCTACAAAAGGGGTAAAAGACCGTGGAGCTTTAGCGCGGTGGACGATGTTGGAGAGTTCTGTCCTAACACATCACTGGGTTTGGTCTTTTCATTGGATCGATTGATGACAGTAACCACATAACATAAGGCCAGGGTTGATGCAGTCGTTACACCCCTGTTGGTTATTCACTGATTTGGGGAATTTGAACCTTGAATCTCAGGTCGAGCAGAACTATTAGCGGCAAATGCTATTTAAATCAGGTCTCAAACCACAGAACAAACACAAAGTGAAAGTGGAAATCCACAAATGTAGGACTTTGATTGTGGTGCATGTGTACACAAACGTGTGTGTTGGGATGTAATGAATGAGTTTTCACACTAAATTAAATATGTATGTATGACTTACCACGTCTCAATGATCGGTGAGCTACCAAACCCAAGTGGAAAACAAATATTTCAGAAACATGTTGATGGTGAGAAAAAACAACCTACAAAAAAACTACTCCACATTCAGCACTGAGAATCCCCTCTCAAAGAGAATTCAAATGAAATCAGCTTTTACTTCCTGAGGCGGATTGTGTACACTCGTGTGTATGATTGCACATTTTCTGCTTGTAATTTGTAGCGGTGTCTCCTGGTTGTTTCGGTTACAAGCCGCTGTGGGGGTCGTGGCAGTGGGTTTATCTGGAAAATACACTACGTGGTGAAATTTGAAGCCTTTCAGGGGGCCTGTGATCAAAGTCGGAGTTAGATGTGTTGTTCAAATGGATTTTTCATGTTTCCATAGATCTCAAAGGCATTTCTCGGCAGCTGTGCTTTGCTTATGCATGTGCTTTTTTTTTTCTGGATGTGAAGTGGACCACGCGGACAAATACGTCCATAAAACAGGGGCTGGTCTGGTTGTAGAATTAGCGAGACCCTTGAGTGCCTGCGAGCCAACTAATCTTTTTTTTGTTTAATTATTTTAGCCGGGAAAACAAACGGAATATAAATCAAATGGTAACATCAGAGTGATTTATTAAAAAGAGAGTAGTGAGGATTCATCCCATGGCCTCATTTTTTCCCTTTCATTTCAGCTGTTTCACCTTTTTACCCTACACTCCTCACATCAACCCAATGCCTCAAAGGACATATTTCAACAAACAGATGAATGAGTATTATTTATTAAATCAGATGTGAAATGGGTGCTTCTATGAAACTGGGTTTATTTTTGGTATCTGGCACTTTTCCTGCTTTTTAAACCAAATAATAACAGAGAAATATAGACGTATTTCCCCCAGAATGTACCTAATGATGACCTCAAATAAATGTAAAAATAATTATAATTTTACTCTGAGCCATCCCAAAATTAATGAATTTTGTATCAAACACTGGGGCAAAAAATAGGACAAAAATTGGTGCAAAAAAAAAAATCCTACTCCGGTGTAACTGCATTTGAATTTGAAAACATATCTGGAAATGGGCTTATATGCCACTAAAAATAGACAATATGTTAGATTTGATGATCCTAGTGTTTTTTCAATTCCAAACATTGGGTTTTTTATGAATCTCAGTCTCATTCTAGGTTTTGTGTGTAACCCATCGTGTCCACTTGTTACATGCGGAAACCTGCCCATTTAACCCATAAGGACCCAATTTGACATTTATGGCACTTCCCAAATAAAGTTTTCTATATATTTAACAATCCTTAAGTGGTTTATCACCATTTATTGTAATATTATCTTCTGTATTTTGTGGGTTTTTTTTTATTATTATTAAAAATTAGGTATTTTCCAAGATTTAATTTACTAATCATGTAGGTGTTCAAAAAAGTTTAGAGCAAAATTGAGGATTATTATATAAAAGACAGAGAAAACTGAAGAAAAAGGAACTTTTTCAGTTCAATCTTTCATTAATTGAACATAAACCCAGTGTCTCCATCCGCTGTCACTGATCTAACTCCATGGGTTTTACTGATGAATTAATATCGTAGGACATGACAGTGTTTACATGGTAACTATGGAGCCTCTGAACGTCTAAATGGGTCATATCTGATGACTATGAAAAGATAAAAAACTGTATTTTGCAACAATTTTTCACATGTATTAGTGGATCAACAGGGATTAAACAGTTTATATCAGTTAACGATTATAGTAGATGGTGGATGTTTTGGTCTTTATGGGTTAAAAAAGGTTAAATAAAGAGAAAATTTAATTTTGGAACTGACACAAAAGTATTTTATAAGTTAAACACAAATAAATTGCCCGTCATTTTGCAACAGGGGTCATTTCTGTAAAACACTCTGCCTTGCATATTTAGTTTGATTCCGAAAATGCAACTGTGAGAGAATAAAAGGTATTCGTAAAAATAGAAATGCGTAATTTTTGTGTCCTTTTTACACGTAGATTTTTGTATTTAAAAATATAAAAACATATATAAAATTGTGTGTTATCTGAAAAATACTTTCTCTTTTATCTCGGTAAATATTCATTTTTAAAATAAACCCAAAGGGCTTCCAAACTTGCTTCATAACATTAGTTCCCATGTCCTGTTTTTAGGACCAGTTTCACAGAAGCACCAAATGACAACACTTTACACTACAGCTCCGTCATTCTCTGGTACCAGATACACAGGAAGTGACATTCCTTTATGCGTCATCTGGTTCCTGCCCATAATAAAGCTCTGATCTGGGATGATTTAGCTTTAATATCCTTTGGTTTTGGCTCCTTGTTGCATAGATTTAAAATCTTGCAAACATATTGTAAACTCTTTTCCCCCTTGGATGCCTACTAGGAACAACCCATAATTATGTTACTGGTTCTACCAATGGAACATTTGGTTTTTCTGGTGTGTTATTATTTTTTTTCTTGTGGCTACAATCATCACTACTTTAAAAAACTAGTGAAAATGTATCTTTATTATAATTTTTATCATATATATATTTAAATTAAAATAAAACAAAAAGTTAAATAAAAAGTTAAATAAAAACAAT
>JAPTGZ010000012.1:26332563-26344586 GCA_029814645.1 Fowleria isostigma
TGATAACAACAAAAATAGCTCATAAGAGTTTAATTTCAGAACTGATATCTATCCATTTTCCATGGTTTTCTTGATAACCAAAATCACATAAGTTCTTACATCAATATCTAAGACATTGTACTGACAAAAACAGTGCTTTTAGACATTCCATGTTTTCTGTCTGTTTTAGTCACACAGGAGTTAGGACTGGATTGCATAACCATTGTTTTTGATGACTTTTGATGGTCTAAATTTTTTTCTGTGACTGTATTTAGGAACTGACTCAAAAGTAGCATTGGTTCTTATGGATTAAAGCTCTGTCTCATATACAGAGCTAACACAGTGGGGTCAAACATGTGACCCTCGAGCCAAAATCAGTATGCTACAGAGTCCAAACCGGACCATGTGAGGAATTAGTGAAAAGAAAAAAATACATTGTCACTTTTTCTTCAGTTTTCTCTGTTCTAATCAAATTACTTTTGAATTTACCCTGAGCTTTAATGAATATCTACACAATAAGTGAAGTAAAAAATAGGAATAAACCTGTTTTTTTTTTTTTTAACAAAAAGACTGTAAAATACAGAGGATAATATTATCATAAATGGTGATAAATCACTTAAGAAAGGTTAAATCTACAGAAAAAAATTCATTTGTGAAAAGTCACAAAAGTAGCCCTGGGTCATTACGGGTTAAACAAAGTCGCTACGGTCAAAAGTTCATCTAATTAAATTGGACTTCAGTCATGTTTGCACAGACTTTGCCCAGATGTAGGGAAACTTAATAACGTTTCTTATTTAATAAATCTGCCATGTCTGTAATTCATCAAATGGAATTTCAAGACAAATTACCTTAACAATCAGGAGATGAATCAATAATGAAAGCTGTGCTACAATCCTCATTATGAAACGTTTTATTATGGCTCGGGCACTGAGCGTTCCTTCGCCTTAAATAATTGCTTTACCTTCCTGGAAAAATAATTGTTAAAACTGACACACAATGGTTAAGGTAAAATAAAACAACTCGTATTTGTCAACATTTTTCTGTAATAAACACCGTCTAATGCATATTTGTGAATGCAGCTCTCTGACTGTGTGGGCCTTTCACTGTCAACCAGTTTGGGTTTTCAGCAGCTGATACAATACGGCATCGACTAAACTTGACATGTTGTCATATAATATATCCTGCACTACATATTACCCATACTGCAGTACAGGACAACCATTTTCAAGTTATTCTTTTGGGCAGGGATGTCAAAGTCATCTTCTTCTAGGGGCCACATTCAGCCCAATTCGACCAAATGGGTCAGACCAGTAAAATAATAGTGTATAACCTGTAAATAATGACAATTTTCTCTGTTTTAGTGTAAAAAAAAAAAAACCTTTTGAATTATGAAAATATTAACATTTACAAAGTATCTAAACAAAAACAGATGTGAATAATGTGGGAAAAAAATGAAATATTTACTGTAGTCTATGTACAGTTATCATTTAGAGTTTAATATTTTGTGTTTATAAGTTAGAGTTATAGTTCTATTCTATTTTGATATTTATACATATATGTTTGTTTTTTTTCTACTATGCTCATTTTGCACCAAGGGGCCGTTGATTCTTGTAATTTTAGTTTTTTTGGATGTAATGCACATATGGCAAATCTGACAATAAAGCTCACTTTGACTTTTTTGACTGAAATATGTCTGACAACATTATTATGGCTCAACTTATCATTTGTACTTGTGGGTTATGAGGTGGAGCTATACCCAGACAAAGACATATTGTTAAAATTACACTAAATTGTTTTTAGATATTTCAGGTTTTTCATATTTGTTCACGTTTTTTATATTTTATTGTCAAAGAAAAGTTTGTAAATGTAAATATTTTCACAATTTAATGTTATTTGTTTTTTACACAAAAAAAAAGAGAAAAGAGTTGTCATTATTTATGTCATATTAAACAAAAAAGAAAATTTGGAGTCATTGATAGGTTTTTATGGTATTATTTTTCCTCGGTCTGATCTATTTGGAATGAACGAAAATCAGTTGAACATTCTTGACTTCAGTGTCATTTTTGGACTTTGTAAATTCATCCCCAGGACCGGATTGGACCCTTTAGCGGGCCGGTTTTGGCCCCCGGGCCACATGTTTGAGACCCCTGGTTTAGGGTATTTTACAGCTGGTTTCTCATCCAGTACTTAGGGGCATTCACTAATTTTGTGTCCAACACTTAACGCTTTATACTTAGTCGATAAAATACATACAGAATTGACTGATCAGGTCAGAGTTAGCTCTTACAAGGAAGGGGGTAGACTCCCATTATTCCTGTTTTTAAAGGAAATATGTAAATATGCACAAGTAAACATCCAACACTATTATACCTGCATTGTTTCTGCTTGATTAAGTAGATGCATTCTGCTCTCGGTCTGCAGTGAATGTATTTTAAATTAGAAAATCCACATTCTGACACACTGTCTGCTACACTGACAGTTCTGCCTGCACTCAATATGTTCGCTTTCATTTTTTGTCTGCTGGTCTTGTGAAATAATTACCTGCCAATGTCGATTATTTCAAAATAACGGTTAACCTTTTAACATCCACTGTTTTGATTAAACATTTGCTTGAGGTTAGGCTTATAATAGAAGATATCTAAGACCAAAATTCATTGGAAGGGAACATTGTCTAGTATTTTTGTGTTAAATGTAGCTTAAACACAACTGAGATGAGATCAGTTATAACAGGGCACAAATGTAGTCATAAATTAAATGAATATTACAAGGTTAATCCACTTGATTAGTCAGTGAACCTCCAAATTTAACACTAAAATGTCCGGAAGGGGGCAACATGTCTTCAAAAATAAAAAATGCTGTGACGTGCTTTGATGCTATTCTTTCAACCAGTAATACATTTATATCATGAGTAATCTATATTATAAAAGCCAAGTGGTGGTGGTCTGTGTGCATGCGTGTGTGTGTGTCCGCTTTATAACTTAAAAACCGGAGAGAGGTAGCCTTTGCCTTTTGGAGTCCTTATATATTTTGGGTCAAGGATGAGACAGGTATAAACTGTTTATTGGTATGACCAATAATATTTGAGTTATTAGTTGTTTTTTTGCACAACAATACAATACACCAAACTCCATAATGAATGCTGACAGCTGATTGGTTGAAATCGTCCCCACTCTGATAAAGTAGAGAGGGTTGGGTTTTATGTTAGAAAATTCACAAACAACTCTTCATAACTCACACATTTATGCAGTGACAATTTGTACATCATAATGTTGTAAAAACTCTTTTCTTTCAAAGACTATTCACATTTTAATCAGAAAATGTTTTATTTTTTATCTACAGACCTCTAAGTGGACAGAGTGGCAATTTTTCCTCATTGACTCCAATGTTAAATTTTTGTCACTAACATGTTTGACTAACTCCACATTACCACAATCACAGCTTATTCACTTCCGATTTTTTTATTTTTATTTTTTTAACATATGTTCAGAAGACTTTCCACAAGCTTCACCTTCAAGAATTTTGGAGATAGAATGTATGGTTATGGATTGACATCAGTTTGTTTGACAGGTGGTTTCTCCGTGAATTTAACAGACACTCATGTTTCCTCCATGAGGAGCCATGTTACAAACTCTATAAACAAATCTTTATAACTCACATTTATTGGATTTAAGTAACAAATTAAATACCAAATTGTTGGAAAATAATTTTTTTTCCAAAGATTATTCAGATTTTAATCTTCAACATTTCATTTTCAATCTACAGGGCGGCTCTAGCTCAGTTGGTAAAGTGGGTCATCCAATGACCAAAGGGTCAGCAGTTTGAATCCTGCCTCTGACTGTTCACATGTCGAAGTGTCCTTGGGCAAGAGACTGAACCCTAAATATAGTAGAGCCTGGCAGTGCCTTGCATGGTGCCCACTGGTGTATGAGTGTGTGCGTGAATGGGTGAATGTGAGGCTTTGTAAAGCTTTGGGCACCATGAAAGTTTGGAAAAGGGGTAGATAAGTACCAACCATTTACCTTTTTACTCTTTAAGCACACACATCCAGTAATGTCACCGGGATGAAGTCATACAGTCATGATGTAAAGCCCTTTAAACAGATATATAAGATAATTATGAATAACAACTATCATCACTGACACCAACAAACTCTGCAAGTTCACTTCTCCTCAAATTATGACCAACTTCTAAAAAACTCAGCTCCCCATTTTATCAACTCTATTACTTGTAGAACCCGTGGATTCCCACAGGTCAACGCACTATATTAGATCTCTGTAAAACCCTTATACACTAAATCAAACTGGCCACTTGAAGCCCCCGTGTAACTGAACTGGATAAAATTATTGAACTCTCGGAGAATCATTAATGTGCATTATATCCCTGAAAACCACGAATGCCTCCCATCTTTCTAATAAGCATTTAAAAGTCCAGACCCAGACATGGACCAGCACTGTGCAACATTCTTGATCTTGAAGACATTTTCGCCACAATCTGGTGATTTCCTCTAAAACCTCGGTCTGAGTGGCCCGGAGAGACGTTTTTTTGCTGAGCGGCCCGCTGAGAAAGAAGAAGAAGCAGAAGCTCATTAAGAGCCTGGACAGCCGGCGATCCCTCCGTGACCAATTAACCATATTCAAGAAAGATTCCCAGTTCAACCAGCACTCCCAGCCTTTCAAAACCTAGACGCCGCTTATCAACCAGAAACATCCCAGAGCCCTGTCACCATCTTCGCCTCTGTGCACTGACACTGCAAAATAAACTCCAAACAGCATGTCGCCTCCCCTGTTACCATGAGGCAGCACCACAAACCCATTTGTCAGCGTTGAAAGGAGCTCAAAGCGAGTGTCGGTAAGTATGACCTTACTGGTTGCACCGCTGTCCATTAGTTATTGCCTTCATCTCCTTAAACTGGCATATTAAAATAGATGCAAAGCTGCTGCTGTATAATCATACACTGAAATGATTATTTATGATTGACATCCTTTCCAGATTGTTGGGTTAAACAGGGTCCTGATATAAATTGCTAAATAGCCGTTTTTCTGTGGGTATGTTGATGACGCAGCTGTGTGTTTGTCAGATGGTGTCATCCTGGATTACTTACTGAATCACCCATCTACTGTACCTATGATAACTACAGAGGCTGGTCTATCACTTTCCTGTGAATACAGTCGCCCTAAGCGAGACTATCCCTCACATGAAATTTCCCTTTGCTTATAACTAATCTCCGGAGAATACCTCCTTGGCGAGTTTGCATAATAGTATCCAGATGGTACACGAGTGACTCAGTAATCTGACATTTGGTGTGGCATTTTGTTTCACATCACACTTCCAAACATCACATCCACACAGGGGAGGCAGGAGAAGACATGCTGAGCCAACCACAAAGCACCTTGAACCCTGAGCCAAGGTTAAATAAGCATTTACAGAATCGATCGTGGTCACATGCTTTGAGGTATCGTGGAAACCATCGGAACATTGATTTCTGAGAGTTTGTATTCTGTCCAACAACCAAACAGCAGCGTCATGGAACCCAGTCAACTCTCTGTGTGTATTATTAGCTTTTGTGTGTGAGCGTGTTTAACCACAGCTCCTTGTCTTTCAAAGAATAGTTGGCATGCTAAGGGTAGACATGAGGTGAATGGGTTGCTAGTAGCAGTCTTTTATAGGAGACAATAAAAGTGGGTAGAATAAAAACAAGCTGACAAACAAGGTCATCAGAGTGTTTGTCTGGACAAATGTGCAGCTCCTGGAGTTGAGCCATTTAATGTCAGACAACATAAATGAGAAACAAGGAGGATCAAATTAGGGAAAAAAATCACTAATTACT
The DNA here is from genome assembly GCA_029814645.1 of Fowleria isostigma. Classification (NCBI taxonomy): domain Eukaryota; kingdom Metazoa; phylum Chordata; class Actinopteri; order Kurtiformes; family Apogonidae; genus Fowleria; species Fowleria isostigma. The sequence goes on from JAPTGZ010000012.1 coordinate 26,338,370, forward strand.
AACAGACATTGTTTACTCCAAACCTGAGGATATTCTGCAGTTGAGTATTTACTTCCTATTTCAACCTTCAGTGCATTTGTAATTTATAAAATCATCACCTTTAAGAGCAGTGTTGTATGTTAACAAAGAAATAATTAAGGGCGTGACGAGTTTAAATTGTGACGATATTTCTTGTTGAGTGAAAAGCTGACTTGCAGGCAAATGACCTGGCCCCTCAAATGAAAGTTTGCGGGGATTCAGAAGGTAAGGAAAAGGTAAATGAGCTTACAACAGCAAGAGACGTAGAGTATTAAGTTTCACTTTCACTTCCACAGGCCGTGCCATGTGTAATTCACAATGGGTACACGTGGCATGGACCGCAGTTCCCCGTATAAACACCCCCCCCCAATTATAAATATTATTGAAACCAGCCGACCTACACACGCACTCCCTGGATTCCATAGAAAACACTGACACAGACACGCCTTTGCACCTAAACTCCCAGCTGATATGAAGCCATTTTACAAATTTGCACATATTGCTTGCAACTTAAAAAAAAAAAAAAAAAAGTTATTTGTGGAAAAAAGTTCAACAGTTAAAAGTTTATTCTTAGGTTTCTCTGTTACATAAAAAAGTCAGTTTGTCCAGTCATATAATTTGTCAATTTTCATATCATTGTTTTCTTAAAAGTAATTTGAAATATTGTCTCATGAACCCAATATCGTAAACATTTTTGTCTCGTGAGCTGAGTGTGTAATAATAATACTTCACTACTGTACTCAAGTATGTTTTGGGAAAATTTGTACTTTACTGAGTATTTTTTTATTCTGTTTATTTTCACTTTTACTTCACTCCATTTCCTAACTCAATTACATACTTTTACTCTAATACATTTTTTTATGCAGTATCATTACTTTAAAAAAAGAAATGTGGTGTTTTCACCATTGACATTACCAGTGACCTCAACAAAGTCAGGAAGCTGGTTTGTCATTGGGTCTAATTGCATAATGTGCAAGCGCAAACAACAGTGCATCCTCAACCTGTCGGTGATCTGTTGATGTGAGCAGCAGCGTAACATTCCAAATTCTGACTGCCTTTGGTTGTTAGTAACATTTACTTGCACTTCTGCTTTCATTACCTGAGTACATTTACTTGTCGATTACTTGATATACTTAAGTACAGTAAATACTACATACTGAAAGACTTTAACTTGGGTAACATTTTTAGTAATTTTTTGTAATTTTTTGGTAGGGCACCTGTACTTCTACTCAAGTATGACTTTTCAGTACTGTAATTGAAATTAAACACCTTGGAACTTTCTGTATTTAACTGGAATAATCAAATGTAACCTGAACCCTTAAATGGGTCACAAATGACTTGGTGGATGTTGAGATGAAACATAATAACTTTAGGTATGTTACTTTTACCTTCTAGTATGACTGATGAAGACAGGAATCATCCACCATATATGAAGAACCATCTAAAAACACCTATTCCTTTAAAAATCCTCCCTGCAATATGACATAGTGGAAACGCCAGTGGACAGAGACAGACTTCTAAACACTGATAATAGAGACAGACAAGCCCAGCTTAATGGAAAGCATAACGGTCGGGGTATCTCTGAACACATGGAGGAGCGAATGGGACAAGGACTGAAATACAGTGGACGCAGGATAATCGGACAGAGAAGAGATAAGAGGAGAGAACATATGAAAAAAGGAGGATGTGGTGGGGCGCCAGGATGAACAGCAGTGAGAAACAGCAACATGGGCCAGTGATCACAAGGCAGCCCTCCACCCCCCCCAACATCACACCGCCCACCTTAGATCTATTAGAGCCATCGTCAGCTCTCTGCTCCACTATCCTCACCACATCCCTCTCTTAAACCTACAGCCCTGCCATCCCATTAGCCCTGCCAAGAAGAGCTCCTGGACTTCTGAAAAGCCCCGAGGAGGGGGCGGTGGCGAAGGGCAGAGTGCACCGTTTATATATATGTGTGTGTGTGTGTATTTCCAATAACATGTGTGTGACCGCCAGCTAAGGAAGCAGAGGAAGGGAAGCCACCGTGGGCCTGACATTTAACAACTGACAAAGAGTGTTCACATTTAATCGCTAAATGTTAACTGCCATAATAGCCCCACTTCACTCGGTTAGTAGGGGACAAAGCTCCGGGCCCCTAGAAAGAAGTCGCTCCCACCTCCTCGATGATTTCACAGTCGGAGCAGGAGGCTTAACTCTGACCCAATTGCGGCTCTGGTGATAATGCTTATAAGTTATATTTATAGCACTTCCAGCTCCGCTAATTTTAGCTTCCACTGCTCATTTTTAACCGAGGGGCTAATGGGTAATGAGTTGAGCTAAAAACATGAGCTTACTGGGAAAAAATGCTTACACTTTACTCACTTTGTTTTAACTTTCAGTGTTTAAAATGTTTTAACCTATAGCCACTTCATCAAAAAATCCTCCTCCACACAATTGCGATAGCAATTTTATGTGGAGGAGGTAAAAGAGAGACTGGGCAGTTAGCGTGATTAGCGATAGCTGCCATGACAACAAAGGGAAGCCACCCACATAACCTTAAAATTCATCAACAAATGAAAAAAAAACTCACTTATATGTTAAACCTTACACAGCCGACTGAGTGGAATAGTGTATGTAACCGTGGTGACTGCTGGGGCACAATTAAAGATGAAAAACTGCATCAGGAGCTAACTTTGTCAAGCAATATGAGTTCACCTACTTTACATGTACTTATAATGCAAAACATTATTTCATTTTGTCATTCTGTTGACACAGTACTAAGGTGAAAGCTGGGAAGCATGAAATTAACATCACAAAATGAAATACAAGCCTTAAATAAAACATCACAGCTCTCCTCATAAACCAAATTATTATAACCTATTAGCCTACATACTGTCTGCTTTCTAAATACCACAGAAACTTTTTTTAACACCTCATTTGCAGATTTTGCAGATTCAGTAACATCACACACATATTGTCGGGAAACTTTTGCTCGCAGATAAATAAGACTGGCTTGAAGCTCTTAAGTCTGTTCTTTTCTGGGTCATTAGCATAGAGGACCTGGCTGCATATATTGTTGTCAGCTACAGTGCTGTTTTCTACAAATTATATCTGTGGTGGTTTTCTTCTTTCTGATCATTAGTCCTGCAGTTTTGTGTTACAATTTTAACAAATACTTTTTCTTTCCTTTTCTTTTGGTGCAAGTGTTTCTGGGAACATTTTGTCCCAGAACGTGTTTTTTACATATATGTATGTTTATTGGATTTTTTTTTTTGTACACACACAGAAAAATCTGACACATACAGTCACAGAAAAAAATTATTAGACCATCAAAAGTCATCAAAAACAATGGTTATGTAATCCAGTCCTAACTCTTGCATGTATCATGTGACTAAAACAGACAGAAAAGAAAACATGGAATGTCTAAAAGCACTGTTTTTATCAGTACAATTGTCATAGATATTGATGCAAGAACTTATGTGATTTTGGTTATTATCTATAAAACCACGGAAAATGGATAGATATCAGCTCTGAAATTAAACTGCTATGAGCTATTTTTGTTGTTATCATTATATTTGTCCAAACAAATGTACCTATAGTTGTACCAGGCATTAAAATGAACAAGAAATTGAAGAAAACCCTGGGTGGTCTCATATATTTTTATGCGAGTGTTTCCAGATAATCAAAGTGAAAGGTAGTATGAAGTTTTTTTACACAATGTATAGTAAGAATAACAACGGTTTTAGTCTAAGCAAGAACAGCTTCTATGAATGAACCATAATTAACCATTATCCTCTCCCACTCACTACTAACCTTTTATCGGCCAAGTGACTATTTTTGGTAATTTCCACATACATTTCATCACTTGAAAACATTACTAGAACAACTAAGAGTGTAACCCAAAACGTGTCTTTTAAAGCTGCGATATGTGTGTCTTTTTAGCAGCTGTCATTTGGAAAAACTACAACAAGCATATTTAGAACATTTGCCATTGAATGTCCCAACGAGCCATTTCCAAATGTTTGTGGGCATTTCTTTTCCCTAACTATTGCATGTCTACACATCAGCAGACACAAGGCACCCTGTTGATAGACCCATTTTACCTCTTATTTTAGTTTTGGCTGCAATAACTCCTGGCATTTCGAGCTGCCAGATGTTTCCCCTAACAGTGTGGATTTATTGTTTTGTTTTCAGCTTTTGGTGAAAACAGTTGCCTGCTGATGCTGTAAATCTGGCTGATGCAAGGGATGGGAATGAACCAAACACTGAGCTTGTTAAAACATTTTGTAAAACTGGAGGGAAATGCACTCTGGGTGATATAATTCTTTGGGTTCCTCACTACTGCAACCAACATTTAAATTTCAGTTACAAGTCCATAGGCGAAAAATAAAAATATATCTTCCTTCTGTCTTTCCCTTATGTCTTCCATTCTGTTACTAACCTTAAATAAGTCTTTTGCTGAGTTTTATGGTTAAGCTCATAACAGAAGAATTTTTAGAGTAAGGAATGATTAATTTGAGATAGAACATATGGTTGAAACGCATCCAACCTTATCATATTTTGCATAAAATATATTAGTATCATCTGCAAACAAGTTGATCATTATATCAGATCAGGAATTGGCAGCTGAGTCTGGAGTCACTGTATAACACCACACCACACTCTGTTTATTCTGCTTTTTACAAGTCTTTTTGCACTTTTTAACCTTGTATTGGAAACTATCACTTATTTATTTCTATTTATTTATAAGTCTGTGCACTTTTTTTTAACTGTTTATTAAAATCTATTACCTATTTATTTCTATTTTTTAAGTTTTTAACAAATCTTTTTGCACTTTTTAACTTTTATTGGAATTTATCACACATTTATTTCTATTTATAAGAAGTCTGTGCACTTTTTAACCTTTTATTGGAATCTATCACTTATTTATTTTTATTTATTAAATTTTTCAACAAGTCTTTGCCCAGTTTATAGTCTTTAATTGGGATCTATCAAATATTTATTTCTATTATTATGTTTTTTAACAAGTCTTTAGGCACTTTTAACCTTTTACTGGAATCTATCACTTACTTATTTCTATTTATAATTTTTTTTAACAAGTCTTTGCTTACTTTTTAGTCTTTTATTGAAATCTCTCAGCTATTTATTTCTATTTATTATGTTGTTGTTTTTTTAAAAACTTTTTTTAATTGAAGTTTTTTTTTAAAAATTTATTACAGTTTTTGATGTTTTCTTTTCAGGTTAACACTGCTATTTAATTTTAAATAAGTCTTTGTGCACTTCTTAAGCTTTTAACCTTTTATTGAAGCCTTCTACAGACTATGGTTTGACACTTTCTTTGTTGTGGTATTTTAATTTGTTTGATATTTTATATTTATCTGAGTCCAGGTCAGTGGGCCTCTGTGAGTACTTGTCCATGTGTATTTGTATTGTCCTCTGCGTTTTGTTTTGGTTTGTCTTAATATTATAGAACACTGATGCCTTCTCCTTTTACTGCAGAAAACAATCTGCCTACGGGTACAAATAATGTTACCTTGACCCTTCCTTGACCTTGAACATTATAGTCATGGAAAAAACGATTAGAACATCAAAATTCATCAAAAACAATGGTTGTACTATCAAGTACTAACTCCTGTGTGCATCATGTGACTAAAACAGACAGAAAAGAAAACATGGAAGGTCTAAAAGCACTGTTTTTGTCAGTACAATGACATAAGAACCTGTGTGATTTTGGTTATAAACATGGAAAATGAATAGATATCTGCTCTGAAATTAAACTCTTCAGAGCTATTTTTGTTGTTATTATATTTGTCCAAACACATGCACCTTTTACTTGTATCAGGCATTAAATGAACAAAAAATTGAAGAAAGCATAGCGTGATCTAAGAATTTTTTCCGTGACTGTATATCAGCTCAAATGTGGCTTATGTTTCTTTAACCCAGATTTTTACTTTGTTCAGGTTAAATTTGGAAGAATTAAACTTAATTTCAAAGAGAGAATATTCTATAGTTTGTCTTGACTAAATGACTTGAACACACATGACTTAAGTCTGTTATGAAATGTCTCTAATGCACCGCAGAGTGTGTCTCCATTGGCCTAGTGCAGTGGTTCGCAAACTTTTTATAGTGGAGTACCCCCTGAAATGGACTTTTTTATCCAAGTACCTCCAACTCTCACTTCAGGATTTTTGATTAAAAAATTAGGAAAAATCTGTTC
>JAPTGZ010000012.1:26362318-26375707 GCA_029814645.1 Fowleria isostigma
TAAATTAAATGTTGGAAAATACCTGATTTTCACTGAAAAAAACACAAAATACAGAAGATAATATTACAATAAATGTCGATAAACAACTTGAGGAAGGACGAATATAGAGAAAAATGTATTTGGGAAGTGCCACAAATGTCACACTGTGTCGTTATGGGTTAACATGTGGCTAAAATGCAATGTATATTACGTCAGTTCAAATATGACCCTAAAATGTGTCACTGTTAACATGGTGGATATTAAAACATTAATAAACACAGTATACATATCAGCTTTGACCTTCTTTTTGTACCACGTAGACTTGTGTGAACATTGATTTTTAGTTCTTTTACTTTACAAATGTTTGCCTTCCAACTCTACATGAATGGAAATACAACTCTATTCTTCCGTACATTTATCTTCATCTCGTTTTATTGCCGAGTAAAAGCCCCTGAATATGCTAGTACCTTAATTTCGATGTAATGGATTAGTTAGGGCACAGTCTAATTCCCGCAGCTGACCGGGGCTTCAGCATGCGCGTATGATTCCTGGCTGATATAAAATATCACAATAAAACCAATCCCCTGAAGTAGATGACTAGCTGGAGGATGACAGCTGATGCCAGGTTGTACAGCAGCACCACGTATCAAGGCGTGACCTTCATGAAAACCAGCCTCCCGGTTGTGGAAGGAACGGGAACGACTGCTGCATACCTGCACACTGCGTGCACATCCGTCCATACATTACTCCTGTAGCTCCCCATTCAACAACACAATCAGGCTCAGCAGGGACTCCCAGCTCCAGTCATTACAGCCAGTTAATTCTAAACTCATTAACAATGGAGCCGTAACAATAGTGCACACAAAGGCAGAAGGTGTGGGTGGACTGTCATCACGCAGGAGGAAAAAAAAGAAGAAGAAACGCTGGGTTTTTCATAATCAACTGTCAGTCATTTGCTAAGATAAAGGCTTCTTTAAGTCTGCATAGGGGACAGAAGCCCACAGTTGCAATTTAATTACCATTTTGCTTGAGTTTTACAAAAGAAACATAAGTATGCAGTGTCATGACTATGGAGGATTGGCTTCATGAATAGAAATGTGTTTCTACAAAAGACAGAGGAGAGACTTGAATTAAAGTCCTGACATATTCATTGAAAGTTACGATTTTTCCGTCTCCTTTGGTCTTCTGGTTGAATAAGGCATAAAAAGACAAAAGATTTGGATGAATATTAACCAGTGTTCTCTGCAAAGGGAGGAAATCTTCGTGACCTTTGATGCCCTCAAGGTTTTTCCCTCTTTGTTTAGCTAATTTTCCTCTTTTTAAAAAGTCAGTCTTTTTTACATTAAAAATTAAAATCAACCCTTCAGAGGCACGCTGCATTCCTGGATGTGACAGACTAGATTTCCTGCTTCGGGCTGGAGTGTGCCACGCAGCCTAAAGCACAAAAGCCGACAGCACTTGACAAGGTGTGCACAATTTGTGAGTGAGACAAATCTGAATATTGATTGAGGCCATTTAATCCACCTCTGCGCCTATTGATATGTCAATCATCCTGGTAAATCTAGTAAAGCGTATCAGTCTCGCTAGCAGAACAGTGGCCCAAGGACACCGCTCTTTTCTGTCGTGTTTTAATTGCTGTTGGCACTGCACGCCGTGACTCATGGTAATGAGTTAATGAAGTCATTGAGATTTAGTGAGCAGCCACAGGCTACGGACTTCCTGCCGAGAATAGTGCACCATTCAATATGGCTTTATTAACATTTCAGAAAAGTGCCAGTAGTCACAACGGCTGCACTGATCACAGCAATTGTGATTAATTTTGTGGCCCGTCAGATCAGACTGGAGGGAGCTCAGTAGGGCGGGGTAACTTGAGATTAGGGTTTATGGCACCATATGTAGGCATTTTAATATTTCATCATGATTGGATCTCCATGGGAAGGAAACCCACTGTCATTTTTTTTTTTTCACTCTTTTCTTTTCACTACACTTTCCTTTATAGGCAGTTATGTCTGCAAATACTTTAACTCTTTCCCCCCTGGACGCCTACAGGGAACAACCCATATATATGTTACTATTACTATGTTCTTTTTAAATGCTAAATGCCTGTACTTATATAACGCGTTTCCACTTATTAATTTGGCTCAAAAGCGCTTTACAATACAAGCCTTACATTCACCCATTCACGCACACACTCATATACCAGTGGGCGGGTGCCACTATGCAAGGCACTACACTGGGAACAATTTGGGGTTCAGTATCTTGCCCAAGGACACTTCAACATGTGGACAGTTGGAGGCGGGATTCAAACTACCACACTTCAATCATTGGATGATCCGCTCTACCTACTGCGCCACAGCCGCCCATTTCTACAGGATCTGATGATATCCAGCAATTACTGGATGATTCATTGTCTTATCCTGTTGCAGCGGCTCTGAAGAGCACATTCTGATCTTTAAAATCATCTTCACACATTTAGAACATGAAGAAAGTGGTACACAAGGCTGTAGGAATCCTCGAAGTATTTTCACACAATCAAGACCCAAAGCCACACTCTGCAATTGAACAACTTTCATGTCACTGTGAGCACGTTTTAGTAGTGAAGTTGAATCTGCTGGAGGAAACATATGGATGTAACATGTTTAATAATTCTGAAATGGCTGTTCCCAACATCAACAAATGCATCTCCACACAAGAAATACATGAGCATAAAACATTTAAATGTGTATTACGTGGCCCATAAGTTCTGTTTACTAAAATGTGTAGAGGTTTATCCCAGCTCCCCCATGTGGTTGACAGGTTGGAAATTTTTTCCTCCAGAAAATCTTCAGGCTCTGTTATCTTCTATTAAAATTTCACCTTTTTATGCTTTTTGGCATATGCAGGCATTTTAATATTTAATCGTGATTGGATCTCCAAGGGAAGGAAATCCACTGTCTTTTTACCCTTTTTGTCCTTAATACACTTTCCACTTTCCGTGTACTGTGATTTCTGCAAATACTTTAAACTGCTCTTTTAACAGAATCAGGTAATGATATCCAGCAATTACCGGATGATTCATCCTCTTTTCCTGTTTCTGTAGAGGTCTGAAAGAGCACACTCTGTTCATTAAGTTCCAAAAATAATCTGCACACATTCAGAATATCAGGAAAATGCCACATAAGGCTGTGGGAATCCTCCGTTTGTAGAATCATTTGAGTTAGAACTGCATGCAATTTTAACAGGGTTCAAAATAAGGCAAAAAAAAAAAAATCACAGGATGTTTTCCATATTAATCAATATTGACGTTTATCACATCATATTATGTGATTTATTTTGCTAGTTGGAAGAGTATCCTGTGATGCCTGGAGAAAAAAGGATTCATCAACTTATCTTTAGAAATGTCAGTGAGGGCATTTTCACACTCAGTAATGACAGATGCAGGAACATGTCTTTAAAAACAAAAAATAAGAAATACTTAAGATGGTTTCCTGTTTTTAAACAATGTCCATCAAAGTAAAAAATTCCAAATTTACTGGATGTTCTTGACTGCACCGTCTGTTGGAGTCCATGTGTTAAACGTCCAAATTTGATTGTTCTAGCATCCCTTCGTATTTATGTGGACCTAAAGCCACCTCTATGGGGGGGGACAGTTTGTGTTGTTACTCCGCCCCCCAAGAAGAGCCAAGGAGTGTTGGTTTTGATTCAGTTTGTTTGTTAACATTGGTTACACCTTTTGCTCAATTCACACCAAACTGGGTTTATAAATGGCCAGTGATCCAGAATAGATGTCGTTACATTTTGGGAAAGGTCAAAGTTCATTTTTAAAATATCCTCCCTTTTAAATGGTCACCACTTATATATTGCATTTTCACACCTTCACGGTGCCCATACAAGCTTCACATTCACCCATTCATGCACACACTCATACACCAATTTAGGGTTCAGTGTCTTGCCCAAGGACACTTTGACATGTGGACAGCTGGAGCCAAGATTTGAACCACCAACCTCTTAGTTATTGGATGACCCACTCTACCAACTGAGCCACAGCCACCCATTTACTTATAATGGGTGAAACACATGTGAGGGGCGGGGTGGTGGGCCTGGCGCCACTTGTTTGTCCTGGGTTGGGGTGGGGGGGGACATCTTCAGAAACATCTGACAGTTGTATTTTTTTACTTTTGTACTTTATTGCAATTGAGAAGTTGTCATAAGTAACAAAGTTGAATCAGTATTTCTACTTTTACAAGAGTATTTTTTCACTCAAGTAGCTGTACTTCTACTTGAGTACAGAATGAGTATTAAAAATTTACAGTCTAAGACTGTTGTTTTTTTTTTTTTTTTTAACTTTGTCTCCTGTAGATTATATACTTATTCACTTGTGCATAATTACCAAGGAGAACACTATACCACATATGGACTAGGTCAATATTTTGTAATATAATGACTGTAAAAGCAGTAAAACTTGAAGATTTAAATTGTGATATTAAATAACAGTGAACAGCTCCCTGCAACAACACAGAAACAAAGTAGACATGAGCTTTGTGGCAATGTATTCATGTATTATTTCAGATTTGATGTAAGGTAATTGGTTAAGGGCCTGTGTCCCGTGATCAGTATTCTATGGGTAAGGTAAGGCGAGTCTCAGTCGGAGGCAGGGGAGATATCTGACAGAGCCTTCCTCCGATCTAATTAAGTAATAACCCTCGCTGAGAGAAAACCAGAATGAGGCGAGGGGAAAATCTATAGAATTCATTTCCAGAGATGCAACGGCAATTTGTTTCAAAATGACAAATATTGCATTCGTTAGATGTACAAAAACATAAATCATCTTTGGAATTTGTTGTGGGGTGAAAAGACCCTGTTTGACATTGTCTGTCATTTAGCATCGTTAAATTTGCACATTAGCGCTTGTTGAGAAAAAGCTTGACTTTGTTCCCTTGTACTTTTCATGCCGGCGCTGTTTTATCCTGGTGAACTAGATTTAGCTCCGGCAAATTTAGGACTCCTTGTGCGAATATTTCGAGTACCTGTTGAGAGTAACAAGATGCTGCATAATTGAGAGGAGCAGAGAAGAGGGCAGAAGAGGCCGGCCTGCAGATTGCAAGGTGATGGGACCGAGGACTCCTGCGGTTGCAAGAAAATGTTCCCCGCTGTGTGAAATTACATCTGCACAGCCAAAATGGGAAACACAAACAACTTCAAATATCCCAGATTTGTAAAGAATACCAGGGAATCACGCCTGTTCCCCTTCATAATGCAAGGAATCGCGGAGCCAAGGACGCCTGCCTCTTGCCTTTTGTTTGGACAAAACACATCAAAGTCCCTGACAAATAGTTTTTTGATAGTGTGCGAGCGAGGCATTTCTTTCTTCCTCCGCCATTACACTGTTGATATCATGTGGGGAAACAAATTGAAAGATGACTCAAGTGTAAAATGACTGTTAGTGTATTGTAGCTCTGTAAAAACTGGTGAGGCATTGTAATTATGCACCGGAGCCAAACGTGAAATGTTTACCCTGGGAAACGGCTTTTCAGGAATGCACAACACGAACACGTCAATACATGAAATACAATGGGCCTTTATGGGTGTGTTTAATTATTACATTCTGCAGCTCCCAAGCTAACGTGCTCCCTCTGCCTTTGACAAAGCCTCATATTTCACGTTGGCATGCGTTTCAGTCAAATGAGAGCGAGTCAGGTTGATAAATCGAGGGTCTGCAGAGATGATGCATTTCCCCTGTGATTGCTTTCATAGCCATTACTCACAGCATAGGGTGATTAGTAGGCCGGCGGCTGACACCTCTGCTTGCGCCTGTGTGACGGAGCCGTCTCATAGGAGGGTCCGGTTACCTCTGCCACAACACTGATCTTTGATTGCCAGGCTCAATCAATGGGCCAAAATAATGGATTATGTGCATTCCTATCAATCAGGCTGCCAGGGGAGGAAGTCACGAAGGACAGATGGCAGCCGTGCTATTTATGAACGAGGCCGGAGGACTTTTCGAAGTATCGCTCAAATTCTGTCTCCTCGATGTCATTGTGTTACCTGTCAGAGGTATTTTGGGAGGAATATGTCTGCGCTGACCTTGACGATCCTCAAAACACAGCGAGGAACAGTGACAAACTGAAAGCTTGACCCTTTAACTGAGGTAACTCCTAAACCAAAACGGTCTCAAAGACTTCGACGGCTGGAGTTCATTGTGAGCAAACGCGAGTGCAATCCATTACGGTGATCGTTATCCTGTCAGGGCTTGTGACTTTCCGATATAGTGCTGTAGAAATCAGTCTTGGGTTTAGAACTGTCTGGTTCCTTCATCTAGAAATCCATGGTTTTATAAGTGGATATTTGGTGAAATCAGGGCCGGTTCTAGCTTCGTGGGGGCCCTGAGTAAGATGCTGTTTGGGGGGCGTCTATGGTGAGATTCCTAACCTTTAGTTCAGGCATGTCCCAATTGCAGCCAAATTTCATACAGCCTGCAACCTCTGTCATAAAATGCATCACTTATGGTCCACTAGTATTTATGACCAGAGTAATATTGTACACACGTTAAAAAAATCAATTTTCTGTTTCACTAAAAGGTGTATTCCTAATTTTTTTTTCTCAAACAGATATTATTTCAGCAAATATGACCTTCAGATATTAAAAGCAGAGTGATTTTTGTAAGACCTGTTTAGATTTATCATACATTTATGAAATGAAAAGTATGTTGTTTCCAATAAACTTTCCATAAAATTATTAATTTGCATATAATTGTAATGGTTCAAGAATGTCAGGCAGAATGGTCTGCCCTACACATGTTCACCTCATTAAATCTGGCCCTCACTGAAAAAAGCTTGGACCCCCCCGCTTTAGATGATCGACTACCATGCCACAATCTACTACACTTCATGAGTAAAACAGGCTACAGTTTAAATTAAACATCTTAAGTTGAGACACTCAGACAAGTTAAACTGATTAAAAATTATGATACAAGGAAAACAACAACCCTCTATATGTCAATAAATAAAACAGATTTTGATCGTTAATGAAAAATGTTTACGTACATAAGAAAATACAACAAACGCCTAGATAACTTCTTTTTTGATACCATCATGGTGTTTGTTGTGTGTAACCCTTTAACTGCTGCTTGACCATATGGTTTATCACATTTTAAGTCTGTATATTTCAATACATGGAGTATCTAACTTATCTGAACCTAATTAATCCAAGAAAAATGAAAATCACTAGACATTTGGACTGTTTTTGGTGAAAATATCAAAGATAAGACTTCTTTTATGACATATCATAGTATAAGAGGCCTTCCTGAACATAAGTATATTATTTGATATCACAAAAAATGTTAAATTAGATATGTTGGGTTTTTTTTACGGTTTATTTGTTTCTTTATGGTAAGAGTAGAAAAATTAAGCCAGTATAAAATAATGGTTTATTTGTTATAAAATCAAAACCTCTGTCCATCTATTGCTGCAAATATTAAACATTTAGTGGTAGTACAACTTGAATATGTTGAAAGAATTAACTTAGTAAGTAATTTTGACACTTTATTTGATTTTAGTAAGTATGGTAAAAAAAATAAAAAAAAATTAGAAACTGCTCACCCAAGGGAATAAAAAATGCAAACAAAACATTTTTTTCATCAGTTTTTTTTTGGTGGGGTAGTTAAAGGGTTAATACTCTCACTAACAGGATGGTAGGTGGGTAGCTGTCAATCATTCCCATCATACCCATTGGCATCCCGCTACATCACTAACTGTGTGACATTGGTCCAATGAATATGACCTTATAATGACACAAAAACACTAGCTACTGCTTATCACTACAGTTTATTTTATTTCTATCCTACGTTTATTTTTCAAGATATAAGCGATGTAATTAACACATCACATAGCTACAGATAAAGACAGGACATTTGAATTCTTCTCATATGAGGCTGAACATTTAGCTTTGGGGCCCCCTGGTGGCTTGGCGGCCCTATGCATTTGCCTAGTTCACCAAAAGCAAGAAACATTCCTGAATCATCATCTCAGTCACGTGACCATAGTGAAGTTCATGGATCATTTGGTGATTTTATTTTTCAAAATATTACAGTAGTTTTCATGTGTGAAAATCATGTTGGTGAATTAAATGAATATGCTTGATACAGTTTTGTTTGGTACGAAAATGATTTTTTTTTAAATAACTGGATTTCAAAACCATTGACCTGTGTATTATTGTGGGTTAACCTAAAACACATGTGAAGCAAGCATTGAACGAGTTTAATAGAGACACATCCAAGGCCTAGTCAACTCAAGTGTTAGTTCTTTCTTCTTTTTTTTTTTCTTTTTTTTATAATTTTATAATGAAACCTCTTCTCAGTAAAGTGGAAATTTGGTCAGACTTGAAGTATTTAATCAACTTGCAGTGTCTGATAGGTTATTCAGATTTCAACACATACTTCGGTGCCCTTTTTTTCTTTTCGCCCCTGCCCTTCACAAAGTCTGTGCACGCCACTGCACTTCAGAAAGACGTAAAGAATCCCATAAATGGAATGTAACTTATACTGAAGGTTTCATTAATCACAAACATTAATCATTTTCTAATACTTAAAGGTATAGGAATAAAGGACTGTGGATGCAAAAATGTGCGTGTACTGATGCATTTTTTGTCCACTAAATGGTTTGTGAGATTCTTTGTAAAATGAGCATCTTATTTGGTTGTCTCGCCTATTTGTGTATTTCTATGATTAACAGCCTTCACCTGAATTTCAATGAAGAGAACTCGGTTTGAATTTTATGAAAACCCTCAAAGAACGATGTTTCCATTCACGCCCGATAACCTCGATGTAAGTTCGCAGGCATCAATGAGTGCTACAGTGTACCTTTTAAGTAACAGAGCTGCTGCATTTACTTGAACAGTTTATCATTTCATATTTAAAGCTATTTTTTAGTACTCGTAGAATCATAAATATGAGAATTCGTCGTCATCTTTGATAGCACACTTAATGTCTCTGGCTCTTGGGTAACTGGTGGAATAAAAGAAGGTAATTTGTGTGCATCACCTTTGAACGCTTTTCCTGATATTTATCAAAGAAATGATTAATCATCAGATTCATCTCCACATGACTCACTAATGAACATAATCATTAGCAGCAGAATTTATAATAACAATAGGGGTCATAAGTGTCTTAACTTCATTACAAACCAGCTATCTCGCAATTATAAATGTTAGTAACTGATTAATGAAAGATCAAGGTCACACTAAGACATCCCATATACTGTTATAAAGCAGGATATTGTTAGAAACACAGACCTAAAGCCCTCCTCCAATAAAGAGGAAGTGATCATCAATTCTGGAGTTACGAAAAAACACCAGCCAGTGTGATTTTTCGTATCCAGGCAAACCAATAGGGGGCTGTGACGCAGTTGGTAGAATGGGTCGAGCAATGATCAAAGGGTCGGCGGTTTGAATCCCACCTCAAACTGTCCACATGTCGAAGTGTCCTTGGGCAAGAACCCAAAATTGCTCCCAGTGGGGTCTGGTAGCACCTTACATGGCAGCAACCGCCCACTGGTGTATGTGTGTGTGTGTGTGAATGGGTGAATGTGATTGTAATTAGCTTGTAATTTGCACTCTGTGACTCGTGTCTGTGAAAAGTGCTCTATAAATAAAACTTACAATAGTTGTGTCAGTAAATGAGTTAAGTATTTATTGTCAGGCTGCTATTTACAAGATCTAATTATGGTGTTGAAAAGTGAATAAATAACACAAACATTTACAATCCTCTTCTAATGATTATGTAACAAATAACAATGTGATCTGATATCGTCTCTCATGTGACCCTAAATCAGGGGTGTCAAACTCATTTTAGTTCGAGGGCCACATTTAGTCCAGTTTGAGCTGAAGTGGGTCAGACCAGTAAAATAATGACAACTCCAAGTTTTCATCTTTGTTTTAGTACAGAAAAAAAACCCTTTCATTAAATTCTGAAAATACTTACATTTTACAAAAAAGATATGAATAACCAGGGAAAAAAAATTACATTTCATTTGAAAAATTTGGTACACACAATGTGACACAAACATGTGGTAGCAGATGTTTTAGAGCTGATGATGTTACAATGATGCATAATGTTACACATTTTTTAAAATTATACTCATAATGTTATGACCGGTCAATAATGTTACAAAATGCCGAGCCCATAATGTAACAACTTTTTTGTGCATGTTATAACTTATATCATGTCTGCTGTTATATTATTAAGTGGATTGAAAAATAAATTGTTGCATAATGTAATAATTTTATAACATTATAAGTGACTCAGTAATTTATAATTTGTAACATTATTGACAAGTTATAACATTCTTAATTTTATAACATTTTTTGTAACATTATGCATTATTGTAACATTATCAGCTTGAACAAAACATAATATTGTTAAAATTGCACATTTCCAGTTTTTCATATTTGTTTTTTTTGTATGTATTTATGTGCATTTTATTGTGAAAAGATAGCTTGTAAATGTAAATATTTTCATTGTATTTTTCATTTACATTTTTCTCACACAATTTTTCAAGGAGAAAATTTGTATTTTCCATTATTTATAGGGTATGATGTTATTATTTTACTGTAGATCACTGTTTTTTGTGCTTTCATCTCATGGCCTAAAATGGAACTTTTGGTGGGCCAGATTTGGCCTGCGGTCCACATGTTTGAGACCCCTTCCATAAGTGTTGTAATATTGTACTCATTCATTCATGATGGTGTGCAACGTAAGAATTTTGGCTTTGGATTTCTGCCCCAGTCAAACTGCATAGTCAAATTCAATTAGGACAAATTAGAGTACATTAGTGATGCTCTATTAAATGATTAGACGGGAGATACTTCAAAGAACACTTACATAAGACCTGTTTTTTGTAATAAATAAATCCTCCGGCTCTTTTGTTGTGCAAATATGTGGTTTTTTGAAACTGAGAGGACTCACTTCTCTAATGCGGATGGGGGAAAAAAAATGACAGTTTGTCAATTAGTGGTCTAAAAATAGAAGGGAAGATGGAAACTCGGGGTTAATTCATCGGACAAGATCGTTAGTCAGCTCAGCCATGACGTGCTTGGAATGAGTTCGTGCCCTTGGTTGGTCCCGTTGCTCTGGTGGCCCGACCAAAACGGCCAATTTAGGCATTTAGACTCGAACACGAACCTAATAGTGCATTATTCAAATTCTATTCTGTGTCAAACAATACATACAGTGGATGTTGAGATAATCTTTCAGACTATTAATTAAAAGCAAGGAAGTATAACATCAGCACAACCATAAAGCCAAAGGGGTCTGCGGAATCTGTTATAGCTAATAGGCTAATGAGCTAGCTAAAAGGCTTGAAGTCAATGAGCCACCGGGGCCACAGATATCATCCTCTGGAAACACTTTCCATTCTTTACTATATTTCCCAGGGGGCATTGTGGCAGCTGCATGGCTGATTCCTCCCGGTTTAATTTAGTGTCTTCATGCTTCCCTTGGTTCCTGCGTCTGCCAGATAAACCACCTTGGATGAAAGAGGGGGGAAGAAGAAAGAGTCGGATGCAGTTTGGGCCAGAACGCGGTCCAACTGAGTCGGGCAGTCGAAGCTCCGCCGGCAGCTCAGGTGGGTTTGAACGCTCAGAAGTAATTCTTGATAATTCAATTGAACTTCCAACGAGCTAATATTGACTCACTCTCTTGTAAACATTTAATTTTCTCAGAACAGCTGATTCTGTCTGATGAGAAGACCAAACACTAATTACCGGAGATTACTAATTAATATTTGCCGTTATTAATAATGTAAGAGTCACTTTTTCACATAACCCAAGAGTAACATTTTCAACCTCACGTCGCGGTACAAAAAAAGGCGAGCTTTTGAATTATTCCGTCCCCTGGTGTACAGAGTAGAGCTAGAGGGTGAGATCAGACGCCATGTGACTTTCCTCGCCGGGGGAATGAAGACAAGCATGAATTTTATTACCTCTGCCTAGATGGACTGCAAAAGAGTTCTGGGCTGTTTAGACTGAACCTGATGCAATATTGATGGCGCTGGTCAGGCTGGCACAGACAATGTAAGTAGACGGATCAATGCCACATCAAGGGAGTCGAGGGAGTTTAGTGAAAGGAAGAACTGAAGTGGAGGCAGATGTACTTTTTGGGCTTTAAAATGGACAGAGCCGAGATACTGCAGGTGATATTCAGCTCTTTACAGCTTGGAGATAACATGGGAGGAATAGAGGAATATTATCCCCTAAAGACCCAAACATCCACCACTGGAAAAAACATCTGAAATGTTTAGAAATTGTTGGTTAACACAGATGAATCCATCACCATGATTAATCCCATGAGAATTTTTAGCACTTTTAACCCATCTGTAGTGCAAAATGACTGTCTGGCAATGCATTTTGGGCAGTTTGTCCAAGTAGAGTTAGTGTCACGCATGAACAAATGGGCAGTTGATTCGGAAGTGACAGGCAGCAGAACCAACCCATAAAGATGGAGGACACTGAACAGCATGTTGGCCCTCTGGATGGAAATATGAGTACGAAAATAATAAGACGCAACAGTCGACCAACAAAGTATTATGCCCACTCTGCAGGAAGGAGCTTTCTTTTCACCGAAGCACTTCCAGCTTAAAATACCACATTGAGATATTAACAATCAAGGATGTTAAAATAATTTTAGGTCAGTTCAAGCTAAACTGGGCCAGACCAGTAAAATAAACTATAAATAATGAAACCCACACATTTTTTCTCTTTGTTTTAGTGTAAAAAAAGTCAAATTACACAAAAATGTTTATATTTACAGAAAAACCTTTTACAAAAAATGTGAATTAAGTGCAATTGTAACAAAATCTGCCCGTTATTAAATGTTTTGTGTATTTGTAGATCCACTGAGATCTGTAAGTTGAAATAAACATGTGAGAATGAGAAGCTGAAGGAAAATAATGGCATAAATTGTTAAAATTGCACTTTTTTTTCCCTCAATAAATCTCATTTTGTTCATGTTTTTCACATTTTTTTTAAAGAATAGCTTGTAGATGTAAATCTTTTAATAATATGTTTTTACTTTTTTCACGCAAAAACATACAAGTAAGACATACAAATTTTAGGATTGATAGTATTTATATAGTATTATGTTGTTGTTGTAATGATCTGCCCCACTTCAGGTCATATTGGGCTGGACAGTTGCAGAAAAAAAATGTTTGACCACCCAATGTTTTCCTCAATTTATTGTTCATTTTAATGCCTGGTACAACTAAAGGTACTTTTTTTTTTTTTTTTTACAAATATGATAACAAAAATAACTCACAATTTATTTTTTTTTCCCATTGTTTTCTTGATAATAACCAAAATCACAATCTATGACATTGTACTGACAAAAACAGTGCTTTTATTCATTCCATGTTTTTTTTTCTGTCTTTTTTAGTCACATGA
>JAPTGZ010000012.1:26401265-26412920 GCA_029814645.1 Fowleria isostigma
AAATTTGTGCTTTATAAATAAAAATGGATTGGACTGGAATAGATTAGGCTATAATATGACTTTTTTTTTTTTTTTTTAATGTTCATTAATATGCACTGATCCTTCTTTTCTTTAATGAATAAATAAATAGAATAAAGTTTGAATGTGAACCCTCCAGGTGCTGCAGGGTTAATCTTTATATTAATTTTGACAAAAATCGAGTGGATTTCTACAACCCGTTTTAGTTTCTTCTTAATTTGTTACGTCTATAATTAGTTACATCACAACATTTGCACATATAAGGTCAAGACTTTCCATTTCACAAATTGCAACATAACTGTTTTTCAGCAGCAGCGGTTGGAATCCATACTGAAAATATGTCCGAACTTGGAGACCATTACCTAAAATATTCAGTTGTCGGTTGTTGTATTAACAGACACAAGTCGAAGCAGCACAGTTAACAACCTAGAGGGGGCGGGGCATGAAGTGGCTTATTTACATTTAAAGGGCCAGCACTCAAAACAACCTTGCTGGTGTCATTATTCAGAAATTTCGTTGAAGATGGACCCGCGGAGTTGAATTAATAAAGAATTCAGACCCGAGCATAGCATTTACAGTTTATGTAAACCACAGGGAAATGTTTTAAAATGCAGAATTCTATTAAAGGAGGAAAAATATCACTCATTACAGATGCATGTTCCCACTTTTTACTTACAGTACAGTCTGCAGCTCCTCTTATAAAGTCCACAGTGTTGCATCTGGTTTGTATACTGCTGGGAAATACTACGTTGTCTTATCACTGTGCCTTGAAGTTATCATCTTACTGCCAGTTATGCAGAAGATTGTGGGTGGGAAGAGCTAGAAAACCATGCTGGCTTACATACTGTAAAAATGTGACCAGATGTACTAAGACATCTTGGCATTTTTGACAGACTGTTGTTGACACACTGTATTGTGACTCACTACCTATTCTGATAAAGTACTAGGATAATGTAGGATGAGTTTACAGCTCAGAACGAACTGATGGTGCAGTGTGGACAGACGGAAAACTACAAATCAGAATACATAGAACTGAAATAGGTTTGAATTCCTGTTAAAGATTATCATACAAATTATAATTTTCTGCAAAAACAAGCATTTTGAAACAATCTCTTAAGGAAATTAACACTAAAGACCAACACTGCACCGCTCATTACAGACAAGCATAGACAGTATGTATTATGCTGTCTCTTGGATACATGTTGAGAGTAGGTTATTAAAGAATTGCTTGGTCTTATCATTATTATTATTTTTTTTTTAATAAAATATGTATCAATATATGAAGCCTAGCATTTTGCATTCAAAAATAAATGATGTGGATAATAGACACAGTTATTCTACTTGGCAATGACAAATGCTGACATAGTTGTTTCTGCAGCTAGAACATGTGCAATGTAAAAAACGGTCTCATATAGAGCTGCTACTCAGTGGAACAGGTTGAAGAAATCTAACGATATAAGAAGTTTTTAAATTATTCTTAAAAAAAAAGCCTGAGTATGAATCTGTCCAAATTTGAAATACATTTGTAAGTTACTATAATCAGTTTGTGCACGTTTTAATTGTTTTGTTATATAGGGCAATGTTGCCTATTTTAAAACATTATTTTTGTATTTTTTCTCTTTCTATGTATGTATTAAAATGATGTATGTGCTATTTTAAGTGATGGATCTCAGGAAGACTAGTTGTTACCTTGGTAGCAACTGATAGGAATCCATTTTTTTTTTCTAACTTTTTGTTTAGAACTTTTCAATTTTTAACAAAATAAAGCAACCTCTGACAAAGGACCTTCCATCAGTCATCCAAATACAGAATAATACAGTACCATCTTTTTTCAAATCTTTTTTGCTAAACATATACAGCAAACTTTATTAAGAAATACAACTTACAATAATTCTTACACATAGAACAGATGTAAACTGTTGGACAAGCTGGGTTTTTATGGACAAAATATGCAAAAAAAAAATTGCTTAAAAAATGTAGCTTAAACTGGGATGAATGTTATAATGTTGGTATTTATTTTTATAATATGCTTGACTTCATGTATAGTTTTTGATGTATAATTTCTTTACGCATATTTTCACCATGTCCAATTCTATATCTAATATGATGATAATATGATGGTTTTTTTTAGCAATTTTCTCATGTATATCTGTGTACACATGATGAAGTGTATATGAACAGTATTGAATATTGTACATGTAATTAGCACTGTACATGGAGTGCATAAACTCAAAATTAATAAACTAAACATGTCCATTCCTAGTTGTAACCTGCCAGTCATTCTCTCCATCATGTAGACCCTTTTCAGTCTCTGTATCCTTTGCCTTATGGTCGGTGGTTTTGGATCCTTCCATTTGACAGTTATCATCTTCTTGATGATCAATAAAAGTATCCGTAACATGTATCTTTGATCTGAACTCTATGTCTCCACAGGTATGAGTCCTAGTAATGGGAACCCATTTTAAACAAATAAACATGTGAGTTGATAAAATTGGTCTAAATTGTATCTTGTGATTTCATGTAGATTTCTCTGTAACATATACTTTAGTGAATGCCTGCCGACAGCTGCCCGGTAAATGTTTCCATGGTGATAAACCTGATGGTCATGTGACTATGTTGTATTCTGCATTAATCTTCACATAAGGCATAGTGTACTGTGTAATATTATAGGACGTCGCAGTAGGACAGCATTTACTGTATGTATGTAATGTCCAGTACATGATTTAAAACACAACCAGTATTTCTGATTTTAGTGCTCAGGGAAAAAAAGCATCACCATCAGCAAATGATCCTGCAGATGCACCCTCACGCTCCACCTAATATGTATGGAAGAAGCTGTCTTGGATTACTCCTTAAATGATTATCTTGCTCTCTATTTGTGTGCCACACTGCACAAATTGAAAATTAATTCCTGCCAAGTTACAACACTACTGATTCACCGCCACTGCCATTTTTGATGCCAACTTGTCCCTTAACAGTTGTATTTCTTCAGCAGCTGAGCTTCATCAACAGTCCATTATGAGTCACTGCTGGAGAAGAATGTGGCTCATTCTTCCTGTGGCAGCGTTCTGTTGCCTTAAATGAATGGAACAACCGCAGGGTTTTGCTTCTTTTTTTTTTCTTTTTTTTTCAAAAGTAGTGACACTATAACCTCCTTCTAAGCTAACAAAACAACTTTCAGACAAGTTCTATGTCCCAGATGCACTTATCATTGATATCAGGTTTTGTATTTTATGATACAACAAGCAAAAGAATACTGCAGTATTCTGAGGGACCTGGAACTTTGTAGTTTTACTGTCACTGGGAAATAACGTTAAAAATTCAGCTTACTAGGTCGAGTCAATCCATCTTCCACAAGATGTCTTTAAACCTTGTATGGTGTTTGGGTCTGTGGGGCCTGTTTAAATTTTTTATTAAAAGAAAAATAATGAGTAATTTTTTTTTTTTATGAATTTTTTCCTCATTTTGATTATATTGCATTTTATTTAAAAAGACTAACTAAAAACAAGTAACCCTTTAACTAATAAATGTGATCTAGCAAAGACAAAAGACAAATATTAAACAGATATGCTTTTTATATTGCTTGTAATTGGGATGAATAAACATCTGTTGAGTATTTTAACATAAAATTGTTTAATTATGTTGAATTAAAAACCCACAAATGCAGCAGGTCGACCACACACAAGAACACTGGCTGAATAACAAAAATATGAAACCACACAAGGGTTAATACGCTGAAACTTGACATAAAATTACTCACACATGATATGTTGTGGAAAAAAATTATTAGACCACCCTATGTTTTCTTTAATTTCTTGTTAGTTTTAATGCCTGATACAACTAAACGTACATTTGTTTGGTAAATATAATGATAACAACAAAAATAGCTGACAGTAGTTTAATTTCAGAGCTGATATCTATCCATTTTCTATGGTTTTCTTGATAATAACCAAAATCATGTTCTTACATCAATATCTATGACATTGTACTGACAAAAACAATGTTTTTAGACATTCAGTGTTTTTTTTCTGTTTTAGTCACATGATACACACAGGAGTTAGTACTTGATTGCATAACCATTGTTTTTGATGATCTACTAATTTTTTTCATGACTGTATTACATTTATTCTTCATTGACAGGACCACCAAAACAAGACACTTGGGTTGTTTTTTTTTTTGTTTTTTTACAAATCACATCATTTCCAGCCAGTTTCTGCCTTTGAGTGCAGCAGTTGATTAAAATTCAGGAAATCATTCAATTTCCATAATTTGGGTCATAAAATTTACCTTCTAGGAGATGAAATACACAGCAAACACAATGGACATTGTTGTAAACACTGTCAACATTGTGTAGCTGCTCTATTTCATCTCTCAGATGAAACAGAGGGTTGCTGGGTAGATGCTGGAGTTTTTCTGAGGTACCCTCAAGTGAAGGTGGGGTACATCCCCCGGATGTGTCACCAGTTCATTGCAGGGCTCTGTTAATAACAATTAACAGCTAATAGAAGGGACTGATGTTCACTGTGGAGGTTTTTATTGACAGCAGAACTTCTGTTTATTCAATAAAATATATTTCCACCGATAGAAAGTCCTATTGTAATTGTATTTAAATGATACACTAGCAAGACCATCAACAGCATAATCATCATTAATAAAACCTAACATAAAGTTACATAATTACAATATCTGACCTGTTTGTGTAACTTTAGATCTTTCAGTACTAATTTATGTCTTTCTACATTATGCACATTAATTTGTGAATAATTATGGATTATGTGTTAACATTTATGAAGTAAATGAAGTTATCCAGTGGCTTCTAGCATAGCAGTGTTAGTTTGCAGTCTGTTTGGGGGTATTTTTCAATGTCAGTAGTAGTGTTAGCTCGCTGTTTCACTTCTTGTGCAAATATGATCACGTAGCAACTGGTGCAACTTTAAGTCATAAAGACCCAGCGCTTCTTTTGTGTCAGTCTCCAAATTAATATTTCTCTACAATTTAACCTTTCTTAAGGGATTTATCCAAATATATTAATATGGTACCTTCTATATTTTACATTTTATTAGTATAAATCAGGTACTTTTCTGCATTTAATTCACTGATCACGTAGATGTTTTTAGAAACTCAGATTAAAATTAAGGGTTATTACATCAGAAACAGAGAAAACTGGAAAAAAAATGTGACTTTTTCAGTAAAATCTAACATAAACTGAAGCTAAACCAAGCATTTCCATTCACTGTCATAGATCCAATTCCATGGGTTTTACTGGTGAAGATGATGGTGTTTCTATGTTCAATACGGAGCCTCTGAATGTCCAAATGGGTCATGTCTGATGACCATGACAAGATGAAAAACAGCATTTTACATCAATTATCTACATGGATTATAGGATTATTAAATCTACAAGTATTAAACAGTTTAGATCAGTCGGTGTTTTTGGTCGATGATGGATGTTTGGGTCTTTATGGGTTAAAACAGGAATACATGAACAGAAAAATAAGTTGTTGTTTTTTTTTTATTTTAAATTAACCCTTTAACTACCCCACCAAGAAAAAGCTGATGAAAAAAAATTGTTTACATTTCTTATTCCTTGGGTGAGTAATTTATCGATTTTTTTTTTTTTTCCAAATATCAACTCAGAATGTGTCTAAAATGACTCACTAAGTAAATTGTTTCAATATATTCACAATGTACTACCACTAAAAGTTATATTTGCAGCAGTAGATAAACAGAGGTTTTTTATTTTATGACAAATAATCCATTATTTCATCTCGGTTAAAATTTTCTACTTTTACCATAATGCGACAAATCAACCATCAACCGGTTGAGCATGTTGTTGTGGTATTATGTTCAGGAAGGCCTCTTATACTATGATAAGCCCAAAAAGTATTCATATCTTTCATATTTTTACCAAAATAGTCACCATGTCTTTAGCGATTTTGTAAAGATAAGTTTGGTACTCCACTTATTGAAATATAGTGACTCAAAATGTGATAAACCATATGGTCGAGGAAGTAGTTAATGGTTTAAGGCACTGCTAATCTTGATAACAAACAAAGTGCATTTCCTACAGTTGTGTCAAAATAATATATAACTTATATAGTTTATTATTCAGAAAAATTATATAAAACTGGCTTCAAACTGAGAGGAGATGGAGAGGTTCAAATCACACTCTTCTAAAGCTTGTTGAAAGGCATTCTGGGACATGTAGTTAAGCATTAACAACAGTAGAAGTGCAAACTAAGGGGAGTGCTACATTATTACAACGCTGTAATTGTTTGACTGCGGTGGAACTCAAAGTGCCAAACATGATGTGAGGTTGGGTTCGTGTTTCCCTTTAGGGTTCATCACAGGGTTGTCTAGGGTTGTGTACACTCGCACACAGATGTGTATCATCCACCTGCTCCGACGCTCAGCAACACCCACTGACCTCACATGTCCTCCCCAAGGGCTATACCGCAACACACACACACACACCCACACACACACACACACACACACACACACACACATCCTGCCATATAATTAACAAGCAAACACACTTTCCGCCTGTATAATTAACCAGTGTAGCAGACGCTGCGCTTACCGCCGACCAGAAAACCACATCACGACTCTTAAACCTTCTTGTGTCAGTGCAGCAGCTTAAATTGCAAAGGAGACAACATCTGTTTTAGGATTCATTTGAATTTTTCCACAGACTGACCAGAGGAAATGTGTTTGCAGTTGTCTTCTTTTTTTTTTTTTTTTTTTTTGCCCAGTTTCGTTACACTCAGCCAGAGCAAACCAAGCTGTGCAAACCTCTTCAAAAAATAATCGAGCTGGATGATTTAAATTCGGCCGGACTGTTTACTTGCTGTTAACCTTAACGTGACTCCACATAATCACTGTGAGTTCACATAAGCGCGCAGGTTTACAGCTCAAACACTAAATCCATCCACAGAATCGGGATACATTCACCGCTGGGTCAAGTGATTTTACTCACAATTTGCAAATGATTTAATCCGTCAGGTTAATGTCAGCGTATTGTCCAATACCGAACACAGATTGTACCAATTTCTATCTTTTAATCACGAGTATCTGAATTGATTCTGCTGTTGTGGACATGAAGAGTACTTGTAAAAAGAATATGAGTGAGCGGGGGAGGTTTGCTTAAACTGTTGGTTTCCCTCTCCACCCTGTTATAGGAGCCTATTACTGCCAGGCCAGAAACAGAAACAGTTATTGTTATGTTTTGTTTTGTTTTTTTTTTAAATCACATTGTGACATGAAATATTCCTGTTATTAAAAATATATTAATTTCACCCATTCCTTAATTTACAAACTCCTTCCAGAAAAATAACCCAAGATGTTTATGATGAAAAAATAGGGATCGATAGTGACACAATTTCACAGATTAAGCCCTGACTGCATAACCTGAAGTTCACAATGCTATATTAAAATAATAATGATTAAAAAAATCACAATACTAAAATGATTTAATTACATCCAACTGCTTGTCTTAAAACATGGATTTTATATTTACTAGATGAAAATGAAATTTAAAAAAAAAAAGTTACTAAAACCGCTCAGTGTATCAAACATGATACATAAAAACATATAAAAAAAATGATAGGGCAAAATTTTTGTTTGGATTTTGTTGAAAGGGTTAATCAACATTTCAATTCCAAAAAATGTACAACTTTGTGGCTAGTTTTTAATGGGTTGGGTTTTACAGGGCTAACACAAAAGTAATAATTACTTCTTTTGTGCAAAATCCGAGACCTCTGTATGTTTTCATTAACCTTTCCCCCATAAAAATGACATTTGATGACCCCCCCCCACCACCACCACCCTGTATCTTAATGTCGAGTTTTGACATCTCTATTATATCACAACAGGTGTGATTTGAAAACCATTAGAACAGGTTCTGTTTTTCAAATATAACAGAAGCTATAAGTGGAGGTGACCACAACCCATACTAGGCCAACCAATACAATTAAATAATACATATTTACTGGTTTTTTTCCCAAAGTTTGCCAAAGTACTAGCAATTATAGCCAGAAAAAAGAAAAAACACACTGGAAAAACAATATATTCCATGGGTAGTTATAGTAACATATATACGGGGTTGTTCCTAATAGGTGTCCAAGGGAGAAAGAGTTAAAACCACTTTAATATTAGCTGTTATAATGTTTAAGAATTAATTCACATGACATGATACTCATGTTTTTGTACCTGACTTAGTAGAAATACTCTTCCACATCCCATAGTGACTGTACTCTCAACATAACACACTAAGCAATATCCAAACCAAACTTCAAACCAATGTTTCATTGATTTCCGGATTCAATCCTCTGTAATACCTGCCTCTAGGCACAAGACATTGCAAAGATGAATGCTGTTAACTGAGCCTCTAGAATGTGCTTTACTTTCTTTCTTTTTTTTTTTTTTTGGAAGAAATCTTAGTGTCAGCAGACCTTTCCAAGATCTCAATCTGTCACATCTCATTTGTTTTGCAGCAGAGGAATCAAAAGCTACCCGCTGTAAGAAAACAGATTTGACTGCACAGATGCTGAATGCTAAACCATACCCCACGCTGTTGTTGTGACAAGTATATAGTAGCTGTAAATGCTTCGAATAGAGTTTTTGTGATATGTGTACAGAAAGAAAATCTTAGATTCATGAAAGCTAATCATTGTTTTCTCATTACTCATCTCTGGTGGTGGGGTGGCAACAAAGAATACCAGATTTTTTTATTTATTTGTGTTTTGTTTAGCAGTGAACGCATAAGAATACTATTGTGAAACGGCCCCCCTCTTGGGATGAAAACAAACAGAAACAAAAAACCAAGGAGAAAAACAGCTAATTCCATGTAAACATAAATGTGACGGTCCCTCATTAGAAACAGAAGTGGAGAGAAGCTTCCAGGCTCCCGCTGCTTTGTGCACTTTGGAAACAAAGCTCAGATACTTTTTAAAAAAAAAAAAAAAAAGCAGAGCCACCCGCACCCACCAAGGCGACACGAAAATCCAAGCTGGTATTTATTAAAGAAAAGACAGGGTCGTCCGCAGCTGTAATTAGGGCGATGAACAGGAAATCAGCATGGCAAAGAGGAAGAGCAGGGTGTCTACACAGCAGTCGAATGAAGCAGCGTTTTGTCTCTGGCAGAGGCACATTTAATTAAACATTTGAAAACAGAATCGGGTAAAATAGCTCACCTTGCAACCTTCACGATGTAACACACACACACACACACACACACACACACACACACACACACACTTATGGTCTGTCTGATTTGTGCAGCCAAAATGGATGGGAATAAATCACAAGAGCTCGGCCAACATGGCTGCATACTAATCAGTGTATTACCCATGGGAAAACTCTGGCCCCTGGCTAATGGCTGCATGTGCTGTGGATGTGTGTGCAGTGTTTGGAGTCACCTTCCCCTCCCTGTTGCTAAGTGTGGGTTTGTATTTAATTGCAAAATGCAGAGGCAGGAGTTCATGTGAATTGCTGGGAGGGAAATTGAATCTGGAAACATTTCACCTCTGTCGGTGTCTCGTTGTTGATCAACAGTGTTGCAAGCGGAACGTCTCGTAGGGCGCTTTAGTATTCAGCAGGTTTGATGGCACAATGTTCGTAGATAAGAAAAGTTAATTCAATCTCCTGTGTGCAACAAAAAGACGGAAAGAAAAGACGTTTTTACCTTTCTGATGGCCTCGACCCAACGTCACGAAACCAGAGGAGATGAAGTTGTGAAGGTCAGCGCCTCCACTGCTCCGAACGCTGTCCTTCCCATAGTGAAGACCTATTTCACACACACACAGGTGGGACCACCACACAGTAACCATTCACATCAACACATTCATGTCCAAACACACAGGGACGCACACAAACACAATCAGTCGGGCAGACACACACACACTCTGTTAGTTTATTTTGACCACTCAGACACTACAGCAACAGCAGCCAAAGAAGTGGGCTCAAACATATACAGTATATACTTCTGTATTCTTTGCTTTCACCGCCTCCGTAATTACTAAAATGAAATATGTGTGTGGGGGGAAAAAGATTTGTATCTGGCATTTTTACTATGTTTTTTTTTTTTTTTTGCATGACTGAGCCTTTATATAAGCAATGGAGGCTTTGATTAATATGGGATTTGCTTGGCTCTACTAATGATATTAAGTTTGCATTAAGCAACTGCAGAATATTAACTACTTTTCTTGCAAAGTGCTATGAAATAAACACAAAACTTGCAAATAAATAGATGTGCCAACGTCAACATTGCTTCATTTTCTAAACATGGCTTGATCGTCTGATGGATTGTTGAGTAATTCAATTAAGCTTGCTTCAGTTTTATTTACATAGGCCAATATGACAATAGGAACAGTTTTCCTTTATAATCTGAGCAAATATTTATGTGCTTAGATCCTGGGTTTGAGTGAAGAAAAACTCAAAACTGGTAGAAACTTCAGAAAGAACCACAGAGGGATATCTTTTCTTGGACAGTCTGAGTATTAGTCGTAGATAACTACTCTGTTAATAGGACGAAGGACATGGTCTAGTAAAAGGGGACATTTTATAGACCCAACAGTCAGGTGACTTAATGCTATTATTCAGATTTGCTGTTACTAGATGAATAAAAGCATCATATTGTGGCTGAGGCTTCTAAAGACTCTAATAAAATTGTAGCCTAGGAGTCCATGAGAGATTTCAAAAATTTCTCCCAAAACACAGGTGGTCAGCATCTATGAACATACAGTATATTGCTTTTCAGGAGTCTCAAGAACAACAATAATGACAATATGTGATTTTTTTTTTTTAGGCTATTGAATGAGCTGAATCTGATTTTAATTTGTGCAGTTGGTAATAAAGATCAATTTTTAACTCTGATATACTGCCTGAAATAATATAATGGACACAATAGATATAATATAAGACCGACTGAATAGCTCAGTGGTCTACACCACTCAATTTGGGGTAGAAGGTCGGGGATTCGAATCCCAGCAGGAGTGAAAAGTGGAATCAAGTGGGCTCTTTATGCTTTGGGGCAGTAACTCCCAAATTGAGAGGATGGCTCCAGCAGATACCAGGTACTCTAGTAGAGGACCCAAGTCTGGGTGAGGCACCGATATCATATACCTACATCATTGGTACTGAATATTTTGGAAGTTAGTTTTTTACAGAAACATTTCCAGGGGCTCCTAGGTTAATATTCTTCTACAGACCCAGAGGAAACATTGTGCCAAAAACAGTGCTTTTATCTAACCAGTAACGGTAATTTCACTAAATCACCTGACTAAAATACATGGCTTAGAAAAGGAGTTAGTCTTAGTCAACAAATAGCCACTTTTACAAAAGAGGTACTAGGAGAAAAAGGTGAGATGGTATTCCCACGTTTTTCCACCAATGACTGATTTCCACAGTCAAAACAAAGGAGTAAAAGAGGTGAGACGGACTGGACTTTTACACAGCAGATCTGCCTTCTGGAATCAAAGGGGCAGTGACGCAGTGTATAGTGTGACGTATCACTTTCGCCTCAAAAATACCCCGAGCATAGCGATGTTGCTAACCTCTCCAGTGTCAGCCCGTCTTTTACCATTCCACAAATGTTAGCACGGATAGAGTCCTCTACCCGAAATGACAACAGCTCCC
>JAPTGZ010000012.1:26451125-26461693 GCA_029814645.1 Fowleria isostigma
TTACAGCTCGTTTTTGTAGAATGAATAATGGATGTATGGAACATTGATAATTGTTTCCCCAGACTTCAACACAATAGTCTTGTATTAGTTTGAAGCAGAAGAACAAAACAAACAAAACATTTATATGTACAAGGAACTAATAGCAGATACCTTCATAAATTTCCATGTATACCAGTAATAATAAAATAAATTCAATTATTGCTTGAAAAAGAGTGGGAAGAAGAAAACTTTTTACATCCCACCTCCATTTCACATTCATACAACATAACACATTACTTTTGCTTCCTTAATGATAAGATTGCATCTGTTTAGAGTCCTAACAAAGTGAAATAACAGATAGTAAACAGATTAAAAAAACTGAAGTATATTACACATAGTAACTATCTAATTGATAGTCTGCATAACTTATAATGTAATATATTTCAACTAGAGCTGCACAATATATCGTTTTAGCATTGTCATCGCAATGTACGTGTCCACAATTATCACATTATAGGTTCTGCAATATAGGAGGTAAATGAACCAATGTGTTTTCATCTTTTGAGGGTACCGTACAAACACACAGTGATCCACCAATCACAATCACTAGGTTTGCTGAAGCAGATCAGACCCCTGCACACGGAGTGAGTTGCTGGTAATAACATTGAAAAATGAGGAATGAACAAGAGAAAATCACTGAAAATTAGGAAGGAAATGACCAAAAACAAAGAAAATCACTAAAAACAAAGAAGAAATTCGTCTAAAACTGAGAAGAAAATCACAGAAAATGAAGAAGAAAATTACCGAAAACTAAGAAAATCACTGAAAATGAAGAAGAAAATCCTAGAAAACAGAGAAAAAAATTACTGAAAATGAAGATGAAAATCACAATATACATGTGACTTTTTTTTAGCAAAATCTCTCATTAACTGAACATAAACCCAAGTGTCTCCATCCACTGTCATTGATCCAACTTCATCGGCTTTACTGGTGAATCAATGTTATAGAAGATGATTGTGTTTCCATGGTAACCATGGAGCCTCTGAACACCCAAATGGGTCATATCTGATGGCCATGAAAAGATGACAAACTGTATTTTACATAAATTATTTGCCTGTATCAGTGGATCAGCAGGGATTAAACAGTTTATATCAGTAGTAGGTATAAACAAATCCACTCAACTTTTTTGTCTTCTATTTTTGGGTCGTTCTTTAAATGTAGTTACATGTCTGCAAACATTTCATAATTACACTAAAAGCTTGCATATATTTTGATTTATGTCTTCACAGCATTTATTGATTATAAAAAAAATAAACAGAATTTTGCCAGCCAGGAAAAATCTTCCAGTACACGGTTCTAGCTGTGGTGGTGAAAACAAAGGAAAAGTGATTATTGTTGGAGCTTTTAAAGTCGTCTGAATCTACCTCCATCAGCAGCTCCTGTCAAAGCTTTCAGAACAGCCGGCGGCGCCAGATCAGATATCTGCGCCGCAGATGGAGGTCACCCTGCTGACCGCCGCTTTGCAATCATATGACATTGTTTATAAAACAGACAAATCTCAAACGTGGGTACGACTTCCCAATAAGCAGAGAGCAGAAGACTTTTCCTGACTGTGGCACATTTCACTGCTGTCATCCTTCTGTCGCTAACCCTCCTGCTTCCCCTCCTGAGGAAATACTGAAGGAAGGTGGAATGCCAGCTCTCATTAGAAAAGGGATTTCAAAAGCTCACTGACAGGAACAGTAGGGGGAAAATGCTTTGCATAAGCATCTTTTTTTATATATATATACTATCACCAGTGGTGTGACTGGCAGCAGGTTACGGAACCAAAAGATCCTAATTTAAAGTCTAAGCTCTTCCCATAAAACTTACAGTATCATCTGAATGGCTTATGGACTACCTTAGGAGGTATGTTTGTCCTTCAGTAGGTCAAATTGAAAGACTTTCTGATAAAAAGTGCTCAGTTTTATTATTTGATGTGTAAAATTAAGTCATTCAGTGTAGGTTTTGCCCACTGAGTGACATGCAGAGGAGGGAAAACAGAGTGGAATGATTGTGTCTGAATCTCAAACCAACAACGTCGCTGATTGGGAGACTGAGAAGCAGTTGCTTAGTAACCACGTTTTACGATGCTATCCATACTTGTTGTAATGAAAAATTTAAGCTCCTCACTACTGAACTATTCTGTGGGACTTCAGCATGAGATATAGATGCGCTCTGAGACATATAGATCAGGGATGGGAGCCAAGCATCAAAAAACAGCACACACTGTAGTGAAAGGCATACGGATAAACAACAGGAATACAAACCTTACCCCTCCTCCATCATTCATATATCTGTTGTATGTCTCCAAATCTATAAGAAGACTACAGCAGCCCCATAAGGAACCAAAATGCATGGGCGGAAGACAGTGTGTATGTCTGCACGCTGCGACAGACCGGGATGATGTTCCATAAATGTTTCACATCACACACATTTCTGTTTCTGCAATAAACATGAGGATACACCCAGCATGAGGCTGCATTTACTATACCGCCCCCTCTCCTTTGACTTTTATATTTATTTATTGGATTAGATTACCAGTGGCATTATTACATGGATTAACCCATGAAGACCCAAACCTCCACCGCAGACCAAAACCATCTACGGAGCTAAGAGAAATTCATTTCTTGTCATCCACTAATCCGATCAATCCAAGTAAATAATTTGTGTAATAACAGTTTGTCATCATTTCATGGTTATCAGATATGACCCATTTGGACGTTCAGAGGCTCTGTAGTTACCATAGAAACACCGCCATCTTCTACAACATTGATTCACCAGTAAAAGCCATGGAGTTGGATCAATGACAGTGGATGGAGACACCTGGTTTATGTTCAGTTAATGATATCTTGATTGAAAAAGACACATTTTCTTAAGTTTTCTCAGTTTCTGATATAATAACCCTCAACTTTAAAATGACCTAAAATGAAAATGCACAGTTGCAGAAAAAATTAATAAACCACCCTCGTTTTCTTCAATTTCTTGTTCATTTTAATGCTTGGTACAACTAAAGATACTAATAAAAACAATGCTTTTTGACTTTCCATGTTTTCTTTTCTGTCCATTTTAGTCGCATGATACACACAGGACTTAGTACTTGATTTCATAACCATTGTTTTTAATTACTTTTGATGATCTCATAATTTTTCTGTGACTGTACATGATCAGTGAATTAAATGTAGGAAAATTCCTATTATACACTGAAAAACTGCACAATACAGAGGATAATTAATCTATATTATAAAAGCCAAGTGGCCTATGTGTGCCTGTGTGTGTGTGTCTGCTTTATAACTAAAAAACCAGAGCACTAGCCTTTATTTTTTGGCGTATTATGTATTTTAGGACAAGATCAGACGGGTGAAAATTGCTTATTGATGTGACCAATAGTTTTTGAGTTATTAGTAGTTTTTTCACACAACACCAAATCCCATCCACATATATAGGAGACAGAATGCTGACAGATGATTGGCTGGAATCGTCCCCAGTCTAAATTAAAGTGGAGAGGGTTTGGTTTTATGTTAGAGAATCTAGAGACAACTCTTCATAATTCTCACATTTCTGGGATTTCAGAAATAATTTATTCATCAAATTGTTGGAAAAACTCTTTTCTTTCAAAAACTATTCACATTTTAATTTTAAAATGTTTCATTTTTGATTTACGTGCCTCAAAGCATATAGAGTGCCGTTTTTTTCTTTCATTCACTCCAATGTTAAATTTCTGTCACTAACATGTTCCTAACGTGTGCAAACTTCAAGTTTGCACAATCACTGCTTATTCAGTTATGACTTTTTTCCCACATTTTTTACATCGATACGTTTAGAAGACTCACCCCAAGCCTCACCTTCAAGAGTTTTTCAGATAGTGTGCATGGTTATGGATTGACATCAGTTTGTTTGACAGGTGGTTTCATAGTGAATTTAACACAGACACCCACGTTTCCCCCATAAGAAGCCATGTTACAAACTCTACAAATAAATCTTTATAAATCTCTGGGAGTTAAGCGACAAATCACATATCAAATTGTTGGAAAAAGTCATTTCTTACAAACATTATTCACGTTTTCATCTTGAAACATTTGGTTTTCCACCAACAGGCTTCTGAGCGCACACATCAAGTAATGTGAATGTGATGAAGTCATGCAGTAATGATGTAAAGACTTAAAACAAATATATAGGATAAATATGAATAACCATCTATCATCACTGACACCAACAAACTCTACAAGTTCACTTTTACTCCAGCTATGTTCAACTTCGAAACAGTCAGCTCCCCATTTTACCAACTGTACTGATTCTAGAACCCATGGATTCCCACAGGTTAGTGCACTAGTTATTATAATAAATGGTGATAAAACACTTAAAAAAGGTTGAATATAGCACTGGGTCTATGAGTTAATTTGGATTTGTAATGGTTTGTTTGCAGCATTATGTGTTGTTTTGTGTTGTTATATAGCCAATACTTATTTTTCCAGGCAGTCATTGCATGCATTATTAACAAATGGGTTATAATTCACTGTGCCAAGTAGTACACAAATTATTTAACCCACTAGGACTGTGGATACTGGTGTTAAAAAAAAGAGGTATGAAGAATTTGAAATTCTGATTTGCCTTTTTTACTGTAATAAAAAGAAAAAATAGGCATTTGAAGGAAATTTCTATTTGTGCTGTATTAATATAATGTGAAGGCTATTAAAGTGAGCATTAACTTCAGTCTCGTATCCAACTTACTTTTCATTGTCAGCAACAGAAGTCAAAACACTATGATGTCTTTTCTCCCTTTCACGTCCATATCATTCTTTACCTTATGGCATAAATAGACTTGCATATTCATGTCATTTTTTTTATGTTGATGGTACAATATGTCACATTCACCCACTCACACACCAGTGAAACAGTCACTGGGAGTAACGTGAGGTTCACTGTGTTTCTCAAGGATATTTCAACATGTAGACAGAGGTCAGGGATTGATCCATCAGACCTCTGGTTTCTGGTGTAGCCAGTCCACTTTCTGAACCACAGCCGCCCCCATGTGTTTGCCAAGCACTCATGGAGACACAAAAGTCCGTCCTTTTCAATGTGGTAGTGTTTCATCTTGTTACAGTGAATCAGACTGGATGTTGGGATGGTGCACAGCAAGGCAAAAAAAAGAATCAGTGTTACCCTAGCCTGGCCAGCCATCCTGTGTCCTTAGTGTATTCAATACTGAGGAGACAGTCTGGAACTGCTCCATTCACTGTTGATTATGCCCTGTCTATTTTATACTGGGCCAATAACAAGTCTTGGGGGCGGGTGTTTTGCAATAAGTCATACGTACCAACTTCTTCTTGTCAAGAATCAAAGTCAGTTCCAAGTCTGTAAGTCTCTTTACAGCTGTTGTCGGTTGTTTGAGTCAAAAATAAGGTTTGAATTAAAGATTACACCCTGTATTCTTAAGTTTTTCTAACAAAAGCATCACATCTGTCTTATCCGTGATTGGTTTAGTTGGTGCCTGTTAGTCCTGCCTTCAAATTTGGATTCAAACTCCACGATTCCAGACCCTTTTGCCACAACTGAATACACTAAAGAAACAGATTGGCTTCCCAGGCTGGTATCAAATAAGGTAAAATAAATGCAACGTGTGTATTGAAAATGTGAGGAATAAAATGTACATGTATTTTTGTTGGAGGAAAAAAAGGAAAGAGAAGTGAAGGTTCAACGGTGTGTCAGTTACATCAATTCACCAATCATGCGTCAAATCAATCTGTCTTGAAATACAGTCATGCCTTATACACAGTAATGTGTATGGGAATCACGAAACACAGGACATGATGTTAAATTGCTCATTGTGCCAATAGATGGTATGCACATGAGATTTGTTTTAATGTTGAGAGGGATGGGAGCTGTATATCAGACATGGAAAGGATGTACATTGGAGGACACATCATCAGTAGTGTACCTTTGAGTCATAGGGTGTTTCAGCCTTTCAACACTAGACACTAACAAAGGTACACTACTGATGATGTGTCCTTTCCATGTCTGAGGTACAGCTCCCATCCCTCTCAACATTAAGACAAACCCCATGTGTGTACCATCTATCGGCACAATGAGCAGTTTGATGTCATGTCCTGTGTTTTATGATTCCCTATAGACGTTATTGTGTATAAGGCATGACTGTATTTCAAGGCGGATTGATTTGACACATGGATGGTGGGTTGATATAATCGACACACTGTTGAACCTACATTATTTGTTCCTTTTTATTCCATACAAAAATGTATGTACTTTTTATTTTTTTCATTTTCAAAAAATTTCAAAAAACATTGATTTGACCTAATCTGAAGGGTAACACTGATTATTTTTTATTTTGCCTTAATGCGCACCATCCAGACATCCAGTCTGATTCACTGTAAAGAGTTGAAATAGAACCAATAGAAAGGTCATAGTTTTGTGTATCCATGAGTGCATGCCATCAGTGTACCTTTGAGTCAGAGGATGTTTCAGCTTGTCAACACCAGACAGCCTCATCAAAGGTGGCCAGAGACAGGGTGATCAAGCCTGAGCTTGTGTCCCATGTCCAATTATATGAAATGCCTGGTTGTTTAAATGGCACAGCCCCTGGGACTGTGCAAGGCAGAGGCATTCTCTTCCCTGAGTCAAGCCTCGAGTTGACCACATACCTTGAGTATTTCTCAAAGCTGATTATTTCTTTGTCACCTGTCTTCCACTAGGACTTTTTTTTCTTATTTTGACTATAAAAAATTTAGAAAATATACTGTGAGTCCATTTGCCCATTTTTTCAGTTCACTTTTTCCCCCAGATCTTTCAAAATCTAGCAATCATTTATAATTTACTGCATGTTACAATTCTGCTAAAACTGCTACTTCTCCAGCTTCTATTACAGGCATGTGTGAAATTACTGTAATGACTCAATAAAACCTATAAAGTGCAATGCCTCGGGTTTCAGAAACCATTGGAATTTTTCCAATTGCACAAACAGTAAAAGAGTTACAGTCATCCAAACTGCATATGCACAGGGTGTGTCAGTGATGCCATCAGTTCAGTTTATTTTGAATATCGAACAAAGCAAAACAAATCCTACTTAGGCCTTAGAAATAAAAGAGATTTCAAGAAACAAGAAAAAAAAAAATACATATATTGAAAATGAAAACAAAGTCTGACTTCATTCACACATTCGAAAAGGTCTGGTTTTAAAGTTAACAGCATTTTAGATTAAAACAAAAAACTTTTAAATCTCTGGTTTGGTGAATCTCTGCAGTAAACAAAGAGATTAGAAAATAAGTGTCACACCCAAATGTTGCTTTGTGTAATGGATACATGTTCTGGTTTTTGGCTAAATCTACACAACATTTAATAACATACTTTGATAACTCAAATTAACACAAAATGAATAATGACTTAACTTGTTGTTGCTCAACAACTTTGCTTTGGTGGAATCAGATAAACTGATTCCACCAAAACAATAGTTGTTCTACAAGTGTGTGGTCATGCTGCAGTGTGGACAGAGATATTTTGTTGAATGTAAGTCATTTGGACAGATTTTTATTTTTATTTTTTTTATAAAGGGGTAAATATCTACAGTGCTCAGCATAAATGAGTACACCCGAACAGATTAATCACAAAACCTTGAGTTTTCTTTGAGAATCAACATTTTCTTTGGGACATTATACAACATATCATGTTCTCAGTTAAGGACATTTTTAATGAAACTTAGTTTTGTCTAAATTTTTGAAACTGTGATTATGTTTAGTGAGACATTGATTAAAATCTTACTTTTCAAAGTGGTCTGTGGACATTGGTAGTGGGTATTTTAATGGGGAATTGCACTGTTTAATAATAAAAATAATCTGTGAGTTTGGTTCATTGTACACAGTTTATTTTGTGCTCCAAGTATTATCACAATATTAAAAATAACACAGCTGGTAGTACACTTTCCTCATTCTGGAAGAGTATTTTCACTGGTTTTCAGTGGCTTTTGGGAACACTGGGATCCAGACCCACATGTCTTCAATGAGGCGACTGATGCCAGTGACTAACCCTAATGTTTTCATCATTATACACACTTTTTCTTTCTTTTATTTGATATATGATCAGTAATTTGTAGCATATTAATTTATTGTTGTCAGGACTGTGTTGCTGTAAATTCATTGAAGTGCTGTTTTCCCCCTTTTTTTGGGTGGGGGTTGCTGTTATGTGTCTTTTTTTTTTTTTGTCAAAATTAATAAAATCTATAAAAAAAAAAATAATAAAAAAAAAAATAACACAGCTGTATATCATGCGCTTCATTAACTGTGAATTCATTGTAGATCTTTCATGGTTAGACCAACAGATGCAATACTGACAACTAAGACAATTTTCTATCAGACATATTCAATATAATGCTTTTAAACTGGATGTTGCCCTCCTGTTTACCATTTCCTTCTCCTGACACATATCTATGCCTGCATTTTAAATACAGTCAGGCACTTCTAAAATTCGTTTATCATTAAGTTAAAAAGCAAAATTCCAGGCGCTGCAAAAGTCTGTTAAAAAGCCTCTGCATTTCTGTTTGTAGAGTCACAACTTCGAGTTAAGAACTTCACAGTGGCCAGCCAAGCAGAATAAAGGCTTTTTAACTGATTTTTTGAGTGCTTGGATCTCTCTCTCTCTCTCTTTTTTTTTTTTCTTCTGTAATTTTAAGCTTGCAATTATGACTAGCCATGCAGAATAAAGGCTTCACACACGTTTTCGGAGTGCCTCAGATTTTTCTTTTTTTTCACATGACCACCAGAAGACCTTTTTTCATCTGAAGGAGCACTGAACTCCATAATCATTAGAGAAAAAGAAACACTTTAAGCTATTAAGTATTTGTTTATGAAATGACCCGGGATCAGCGGCACTGCTCACCCGCTGCTCTGAGATGATACGCATTATACCTGAATGTAGGCGCAATAGAAAGGTCTGGAAAATATCATTTTTTGCGAGCATGTTTGCAGTGGACAAGACTTTGCTGTTACAGCACTGACAAAGCAATGAAGCGCAGCCCCGTCTGAGCGGCCACCATTGTTCCTGACTCCTCTCGCTCTCTCTCCAGGGGCCGATCCTTTATACATGCCATGTTCTTCTGCCATTACCATGACCCAATTTCTTTTGAAAACTGTGTTTCCCAAATTGCAGAAAGAGCTGGGTCTGGTACAAGGGCTTTTAAGAAAAACTGTCCCCTTGAGTTTAACTGTGAGTGCTGCTGAGGCCTTACTGCAGAAAGTGCTTTGTCAAGAATTTCTGATAATGCTCGGTTTTTTGCCCACAGGGCTACAAGTTGGAACCACAGGCTTTGGGCCGGGGGAGTGTTGAGCTGGGCGGAGAATTAAAATGCAGACAGCTTCACTAATATGGAGGCAGAACGCTGTCCAAAAAGAACAAGATGAAAAGCCCTTTCTCTTGTCATGCATTACTGCTTTACCCTCATATCCTGACACTAAAATTGAATAATACACAGTCTCTGAAACTAACTTTCCCATAATGCCAAGTGGAACCAGTTGAATGCATTACATCACTTTTGCGAGCGCTAAAACATTTTAACCCTGTCAATATTTTTCTTCGCTTTTAGCCGTTTGCCAGCTGCCTCC
Source organism: Fowleria isostigma (assembly GCA_029814645.1). Lineage (NCBI taxonomy): Eukaryota > Metazoa > Chordata > Actinopteri > Kurtiformes > Apogonidae > Fowleria > Fowleria isostigma. The sequence continues at coordinate 26,460,752 of JAPTGZ010000012.1, forward strand.
TCACGATGAATTGCTTGTCAGGTCTGGAGTAACGGCACTTGCCAGTATGCTGTCATCATTTCCCATAACTGTCCTGTTAGTCTAAAATCCTGTCCCTGCTCCTGTCCCTGGCACCGGCGCTGGCACGCTATAATGTCTGTCTAATTTACAGCCAGACTTACAACTGAATGAGCCCGTTTGATGTTCACTGTTGGCTTTTGATCAGAGCTATATATTCAGAGAGATCAGCGGTTGGGGGTTATAAATGATTATTACTGTAGTGTGCTTTGTAGAATATAATGAATGGGAATTGATGGTGTAGTGTATGTGCCTGGGGAATGATGCCCTCATATAAGAATTAGGAACTCCTTTCAGAATGTAATCAGTTACAGATTATCATAATCTGCTACAACTGTCATTACAGAACCTTGGGATGTTCCAAGTTTACACTGTGAAATTATGTTTTTCAAAGGTATTAAGTAATTCCCCACCTTCTACAGCTGATCCCCAGTGTTTATTTGTTTCACCGTTTGTTTCATCCTGACCTCACTAGAAAGTACAATACATATACACAATACTTGTGGTACTTTTTTTGTTTAACTATAAATCTGATTTGTGAATATTTCTGAGATACTTTGAATACATCTATTATGTCACTGATTTCTAGGTTATTTTTAATGGAGATGCTGGTTTTTCCTTAAAAAGAAATTTTTTAAGAAATAGGTCAATCTATAATTGAGGCACTTTTTGAGTTCCGTTTCCAGGGTAATGTAATCGGTGGTGTTGGACTCTGCGTTGTGTTGTAATGATGACATTCAAAGGTAATCACCTTTGGAGGCAGTCTCCATTTATTTTGTCCGGCCCTGACAACAACAGCACAAATACAGGAAAAACCTCCGGTCAGTCCGGTTCACACACATACCCCTACATAAATTAAATGACACGAAAATGGGCTTTAGTAAC
>JAPTGZ010000012.1:26662014-26675095 GCA_029814645.1 Fowleria isostigma
TCAGGTTTCAACCACTTGATAGTGATGCATTTAATGGCTGTCGTTAGTAAGATTCTGAAAAGGTATTTAGGGTTCAAGGAAAAGAGCAGGGCACTCACTCGGTTGGAAAAAATTCAAAAGCCTTTATTTGAACGGAGCTGGAGTACAATATTTACTCCAGGGTTTATGCCCTCTCCTTGGTTGAATACCAGTAGAGCTCCGTGACTTTTCTTTCCCAGGTATTTTGGGTTATTTTCTTCTAAGAAAATGTTTGTCTGGACTCTGGCCCTTTAACTGTTTATAACAGTGGTTCCGACCTTGTTTGACTCGTGACTCCATTTTAACATCACAAATTTCTGGCGACCCCAGACATTCAAAACAGACATTTTTATGCTAAAATTAATTTGTTTTTAATCATGTAATAGTATAGTAGTGTAATGTATGTTGCAAATAAATGTTAATTTTAGATTACATTTAATCCATATAATGTATATTATTATGAATGGAGGCAGAAAAGCCAGATGTAGATTACTGTACAAAAGGAGAATTTTATTTTCCTTTGTCAGGATATGTACAGTCAGTGGAGTTGGTATTTACAAGGATGAACATTAATATTGAACAAACAATAACTAAACAATGAATTATGAAAGAGCTGCAGCATCTTACACCGCCCACAGTGAACAGTGATTATAATGAAATATATATTGAATCATTAAAAATATTTTAATTCTTCAATTTTTAGAAATTTCATGCGACCCCATTTGAATTTGAACCCCAAGGTTGAAAAACACTGGTTTATAACATCGTCACGTGATATATATACACATAATATCACACAAGAAACTTTAATAAAATAAGTAATATTCTTAGCGTGACTGTAAATGACAAAAAAAACCAGGGAAGTTAAGGGGTCACTGTTTTCTCTTTTGTTTAGGGTCAGGTGCAGTTTTCTAATATTTTGGAAAATCCTGTTTCAGCCTCTGGTGTGTGTGTGTGTGTGTGTGTGTTGGACCACCTGAAACACACGGTACAAAGTACTACAACAAGAGACAGTCGATGTATTTATCCCGCGCTTCGTACACACATTTTTTACAGTGTTATTATGGTAGCAACAAGGCTAAGGTTAGTGCTGTAGTTAATTTGATATGGCTCAATGTCTGCTCGCGTCATGTTTCCCGTTGGCGTGTTGACGCTGCTCCGCTCGTCTGTGTTGGTTTCTTGGTGTTGTAATATCCCAGAACTCACTCTGAACTGTCTGTGAACTCACTTGCATCTCCTTGTATGTTTTAGTTTTGTTGTTTTCGCCATTGTAATGATTCATTCCAGTGTGTCAATGCTCATGGTAAGTAAACCAGGTCAAATGTACACAAATAAATGAGACATGATGTGTTATGTAATGGCCTGTGGTGACTGTCCACATTTAACTACTCTTAGACGTCCTTGGTTCTCGTGTTGCCAGGCAGGAGTTCTGACTGTTTACACAACGACGCCGTAATAACCATGTGGATCTGTGTTGATTTCTCCCTCCGGACTAATTCCGACACTCCCTTTTTTCAGGTGCTGTTTCCGGTTTCCCAGCACCAGTATAAAGATCACGTTCACAGCCCTGACCAATGACAAGAAAGAGCCAAGGAACGTGCCCGAATCACCGGTCAAGCCTGTCCAGCCCCAGATCTCCCCACTGACCATCAACATTCCTGACAACATCGCCCACCTCATGAGCCCGCTGCCTTCACCCACTGGTACCATCAGGTAAGACTGTCCTCACATTAAGCACATCACCAACATGTGTGATAAACGCGAGACGGCCCGAAACACCATGAATGAAGAGGAGAATATTTTAGTATGAATCCGTGCCAACACTTACAGCCCAGTTCTCAGGTTTAAAAAGTGTGATTTCTGTTGATAAAACATAAAAATTATATAAACAGAGAATTCTGAATCTCAGAAAAGAAGATTTATATTTATTGTATTTACAGGATTTGTAGAGGTGCTTGAAATCTTCGAAAATGCAGAAATTTTGGGTTTTTAAGGCCTGAAAAGTGCTTGAATTAAATTTTTTTTGTGCTTGAATGCTTGTAATTCTGACTATGTGATGTGATTTCTGTATTTATTCTTCATATTAAGTCTGCCAGGTTAGATACCAAGCTAAAGCTACTTACAGAGAGGTGATACATTTTGAAAAGTAGAACTTTGTGTCAGAATAGAATATTTCCAGGTCGACTCCAGGTCCATTTTTATCTTTATCTTTGTCTCGGTCTGAGTGTGTCTGAAGAACGCCAAGTGGCTTCCCCCTTTTTTTTTTTTTTGGATAAAACTTTGTATTGTCCTTTAATTACTAAACTCTTTGCCGTTGTTTATATATAATACAATGCACATTATTGTGATAAGAAAGTGGAAAAAAAAAATCATGAATATATGTACTCCTGTAGATATGTATTTTACCCCAGTGGTAAGGTGCCATGCTGGAAAGATTTAAAAAGTACCCTTGAAAGTGCTTAAAAAGTACTTGAATGTAACCTTAAAAAATGTTTTGAATCTTGTATTTAATTATTTGTATCCCAGGTTTTTAAAAAAATTTTCGTTGATTTTTTGAAGTTGATGTTAATGAGACCAGCAATGCATTTTGTCCTCTGAACGAGACGAGAGTTTCACAGCTTTACTTCAAAAAAAACACTGTCCACCACAAAGGACATGGCATAAAAGACATATATACATATATGTATATATATATACATATATACACACACACACACATACATATACATACATACATACAGTGCTCAGCATGAATGAGCGCACCCCTTTTGAAAAGTAATATTATAATCAGTATCTCAATGAACATAAGCACAGTTTCAAAATATCTGGACAAAACTGAGTTTTCTAGAACATTTCCCTACCTGAGAACAAATGTATTAAATTTCATATAGTAGGTCTTAGGTTATGTTGCCATAAACTTGTTGGCTGTGCTTAAATGTGTCTGTTAGATGTTCAAGCTGCAAAGAAAATAATGTTAGTTGACTCGGTTCTACCCGTTCCAATCTGAAAATTGGTGACAAAGTTAGCAATAACTGGTTCCTAATTGTCAGAGAGAAATTACTCAGAACGATGGGAATCAATTAAATAAATGGAGTAAATAATAATAATAATAATAATAATAATAATAATAATAATAATGATAAATGGACTTCTAAGTGGCCCCACTGCAATTTCGTTGTAACTTTTGTGCAATGACAATAAAGGCTATTCTATTCTATTCTATTCTATTCTATTCTATTCTATTCTATTCTATTCTATTCTATTTAAAACTAAACTAAAAATGTATTTATTTAAGAATGCTTGCAATTGCTGAAGTTGTTGTTTTAGGACTTGTTTTTTTTTCCCTCTACTGTTAACACTTTGGGATTCCCTGAATGTTAACTGTGTTATAAATAAAATCTGTTATCGTTAATAATAATAAATTTTATTTGTAAAGCACTTTACAGTTGGCATCAAATCTCGAAGTGCACAGTAAAAGCCACAATGTACAAAGGATACAATCAACAGATAAAATCAACAATTTAAATAAGTATATTTTCCAAAATTCTAGGAGTCCAGAAGTTTTGCCAGTATAGTCGTGAAATGTGCTGTGAAATGGGCAATAAAATCTGTTCTAAGTAGTCTTAAAAAGGTCACAAAAAGACTTAAATTTAACTTGTAGAAACTTGTAGAGACCCTGTGCAAAAGAACAAGGGTCCTCTGGCTTGCTCCCACCATTTAAAGACATGTTAATATAAATCACCCAAAGGTGTAAATGTGAGAGTAGTTGGTTGTTCGTCTGTTTGTCAACCCTGCGATGAACTGGTGACACATACCCCGCCCACGCCCATAGGTACCTGGGATAGGCTTCAGGAGATGAATTTGTCAGTTTGACATTTGTGTCGTTAATTATTCTAATTTGTTTCCAAAATATTCCAGTGCGGCAAACTCCTGTCCGTCAAGTCCGCGGGGGGCGGGACTCTCTAGCTACAGGACAGGCCGAGTACTGGCTGCCGACCTTATAGGAGACAACTCCCAATCAGAAAACGACAAGGAGGCCTCAGGTGAAGACAGCCCAAAGGTAAGACGAGGAGGAGGAGGATGGCCCAGTTCAGTGTGAGGAAACTGGATAAAATAGATCTTTTTTTGTGCGTCTGCTTGCTTTCAAACTGGAAAATATGTCAGCATATAATAAAGGCAGCGCACTTCAGAGAGTCGTGTATTCCTGTCGGTGCCTGAGCGCTTCTTTGGTTACTGATTGAAGTCTAAAAATTGCCCAATGCACATGACAACATAGACTTTGGAGTAAAGAACCTGGATGAACTTGAAGCGACGTCTGTGTTTTCATGCCTGTGAGAAAACCAGATGAAGAATATGTCTGCTTTGTGAGTTTTTCATGAAGCTCATTAAATCCTAACAGCTCTCGGATTTAACTTTTTCTCTTTTTTTTTTGTCCCCTGTAGGATGACTCAAAACCACCGTATTCATATGCACAGCTAATAGTCCAAGCTATTACCATGGCTCCAGATAAACAACTAACACTGAATGGAATCTACACCCACATCACCAAGAACTACCCCTACTACAGAACAGCTGATAAAGGCTGGCAGGTCAGTGTGGACACACCTCAGTCTGCGGGAGGAAATGAAGCGTGCATACTTAACACTGATGGGCAGATTAAAGTTATTAATGCAGTGGGCCTAAGCTGCAAGGAGCTGACTAATAAAAAGGCCTTAGAGTTCATTACAGGTATTAAGGATTAGTACAGTACGTCTGATTTGGTAGTAGTTGTTTTTTGTTACCCATTTCAAAATACAGTCATATGTAATGGTTAAAAACTTGTATTTTTCTATGTAGTATGGGATTTAATCTGAGGAATTTTACACATCAGAATTGAGGTTATTATTGTTAACGAAAACTAATGAAATGACAAAAACTAGAATTGAAAAAAAACCATTTTCTGTAAATGAACTAAACAAAAACTATCAAAAGAAAAAAATTATAACTAACTGAAATTGTGTTGTGTATAGTGTGCTTACAAAAGAACTAAAATGTATTAAAAAAGTATGGATATAATGTCAGATTGATATGAAATCAATTTATTTTACTTGAACAATTTTGTCTGGCAGTATCATAGGGAACTTCACAATCCGTCACTTCTGGTCATTGGTCATTTGGTTGACTGGAAATATGGAGATTAAAGTTGGGAGAAAGCAGCAGAGTCCTGTATGGGATTTATAGGAAAATTAGGAAGATAAAAGATATGAAAAAACTAAGCATTTCAGAAAAAAAAAATAATAATAATTAACAAATCTGCTCTAAAAAGGAATTAAAACTAAGTGAATTAGAAAAAAAAAGTCAAAAGTAAATAAAGGTAAACTATAATGAAAAATCCTAAACTATAATAACCTTCATTTGAATAAGTACGGTCATTGTTGTGTTGTATAAAACCTAAAAATTAAGAATTTCTAAAAATTGACCTTATAGAGTAATACTGATATGGTATTAATAATAATAATAATAAAAACAGAAGTTTACACGGGGCTTTTGCTGTGGAAACAAACAGGACACTCAGAACATTGACATGACATTTGCGGCACTTCCCAAATTTATTTTTCCTCTATATTTAACGATCCTTAAGTGGTTTATCGCCATTTATTGTAGTATTATCTTCTCTAATTTGTGGAGGGATTTTCAATGAAAATCATGTATTTTCCTACATTTAATTTACTAATCGTATAGATGTTCATAAAAGTTTAGAATAAAGTTGAGGATTATTTTATCAAAAACACAGAAAACTGAAGAAAAAAGTGATTTTCTCAGAAAATCCTATTATTAACTGAACATAGTGTGTCCATCAACTGTCATTGATCCAACTCCATGGGTTTTACTGGTGAATCAATGTTGTAGAAGATGATGGTGTTTTTTTCGGTAACTACAGAGCCTCTAAACGTCCAAATGGGTCATATCTGATGACCATGAAGATGACAAACTGTATTTTACATCAATTATTTACATGTATTAGTGGGAAAACAGGGGTGAAACAGTTTATATCAGTAGATGGTTTTGGTAGATGGTGGATGTTTGGGTCTTTATGGTTAAAAAAGGTTAAATAAAGAGGAAATTTCATTTGGGAACTGATACAAAAGTAGTGCTGGGTCTTTATGGGTTAAACAAACAATAATGACCAAAGCTTAGATAAAAATTTGGAGGAAAAAAAACCCCAAAAAACTGTCATTAGAGATAAGTAAAGGTGAGCAAATATAAAATTACAATGTAATTAACTTTGACAATAATTATAAAGAAAAGAAGAAATTAAAAAAAATGAGTAGGAGTAATACCCAGTCCCAATTAAAGTGGGATAAAGTGTATAAAATTGATATCATCACATCTTAACAATTGTGAAAGTGGGAAACCCCTTCCAGAAATAAAAGCAATAAAAGTGAAATGGACCTTAAAAACTAATAGAAACAGTAGGCAAAACCATAATACAGAAGTATAAAAATAAAAGGATTATGGAATATAGTATTCTGGGATGTGAAATACAATCTGAAAAGCTACAGAGAATTCAGAATTTTGAAGTGGAAACTGTCAGTCCAGATTTACAGGATGATGTGGCATGTGTTGTCTCTGCCTGGACTGTGTGAGTCAATGGGATGTGTGAGGTTACTTTATTTTACTATAAACGGACACAGTTTATTGTCGCTGATTTCCCCTTTTCAAGTGAAAAACATGCCATTCTTCTGATCAAACTGAAAATCATCAGTTGTATTCTCCTGACGTCAATGTGAAATAGCCCTCTGCAGTGCGGACGGTCATTTCCTGTGGAGCGCCACAGAAATGCAAACGATCCCATGTGCTTAAAATGTACCGGTCATGTACTGGAAGCATGTGTGTTTAAGTGTTCATGGCTGCTGAAAGTTGGCACAGTGAAGGCGCATTATGGAAGATCTGGGTGTGCTTGCATGAAGTTTGTGTTGGAGTCTGTCTTTGTTGACGTTAGCGAACCACATTCTCTGTTGTCTCCATCGAGAACAGCCTGGACTCTCATTTCTATACAGAGCTTTGACGTCACATTTTCCACAACGTCTTCCTTTTAGTTTGATTAATCATTACCTCTGTAAAAGGTGAATTTAATCTCCCATAATCCCACAGTGTGACAGAGTTTTTCCACAAGCAATGATTAAAAACCTAAACATGTTTGACAGCCTCCTGAAGAAAAAAGCTGTCAGATGGAAGAGCAAATATTTGATAATTTTATTGAAAGAAATCACTGAAATAAAGAACTGATCATCAAAACTTTTATCTGTTGGAGTTCTAACCTAGAGGTGTCAAACATAAGGTCCACGGGCCAAAAAGGTTCAGTCCAGCCTACAGGATGAATCTGTTAAATACAAAAAATACAGTAACATATCAACATTTTAATAATCAAGATGTGGAAATAATTTTAGTTCAGGTTAATTTAATTTCAAGTAGGTTGATTCAATAAAACACGATCATCATACCTCATAAAGAATGACTTTTTTTTTATGTGTCTTACTGTAATATTGTAAACATTACATCCATAGTCACATCTTAATGCCAGGTTCAAATCGAGGGAAAAGAGGGGGAAAAAATGTTGGACCACCCTACTGTAGTAGGAAATAAAATCTGAGCTTTGACATGACTGTAGGCTTTACTGAATACTGTTTATGTTTGAGGAGGGAGTGTTTCAGGCTCTAAAGTGACTTAATCCATCCTTTTAACCTGGGTCCATTTTGTAATATCTGTCGGTGTCTTTCAGAACTCGATCCGTCATAACCTGTCCCTGAACCGCTACTTCATCAAAGTGGCCCGGTCTCAGGAGGAACCGGGCAAAGGCTCCTTCTGGAGGATCGACCCGGCCTCCGAAGGCAAACTCATAGAACAGGCCTTCAGGAAGCGTCGGCCCAGAGGGGTTCCCTGCTTCAGGACCCCCGTTGGACCGCTGTCGTCCAGGTAACACACTCTGAAAGCCCCTCTTTCATTTTTCCCTCTCGGTTCATGTGTGGGATGACGTCAGGCTTCACCTTCACTTTGCCGTCCTGTTCCAGGAGCGCTCCGGCTTCTCCAAACCACACAGGGGCTCTGTCGGCTCACTCCAGTGGGGTCCAGACCCCCGACAGCCTATCCAGAGAGGGCTCCCCGGTCCCCATGGAGCCAGAGCCCACCCCGCCGCCAGCGCCCACCCCCACAGCCCCAGTCCAGCCCAAACTTGCTGTCATCCAGGAAGCCCGCTTCGCACAGAACTCTCCAGGTAAAAAAACCTTAAATCCATCTATGAGCAGGGTTCATACGGGGGCTTGAAATCCTTGAAAAGGCTCGAATTTCAATGTGTTTTCAAGGTCTGAGAAGTGCTTGAATTTTAGTTTAAGTGCTTGAAAGTGTTTGCAATTATAACTCCATGATGTGATACTCAAAATTGATAGAAGTTGTATTTAATATGTAATATGAACGAGCACACAAAAAATGGGATTTCACCAAAAAATCTGAATCATGCTTTAAGACCTGGTGTCTGAATGTAGTGCAAGTCTTGAGGTTTCACACTTTGATTTTATTTTGGCTGCATTTTGCACTTTACAGCTTTCAAATCACTGCAACTTCTGAACCGTTTGTTATCCACTAAAATCAAATGGCATTGAAAGCTTATATAGTAATTTACAGCAGTAATGTGGGACTATTACAGGTAGAATGGATTGCTAAAACACACTGTTTTAAGCATTTATGATTTATAATAATCTCAAATAATGGCCAGATATTAAAAGTTCCAGTCAAAACAATGGTACAAAAGAAGTGGCAAAAGACATTTTCTGACACTTTTATTGCAAAGAAAACATAAAGACATGTTGGCATCCTGTCTTAAAAGGGTTAACTGACTGTTTTTTTTTTTTGTTCCTGGTGAGATCACACTAACTGCATCGGTTTTTATGATACTGGCGATATATTTACTGCTGAAGTATCTGGTATTTAAGTCTCCGTCTCATTAATATCTGTAATAACTACTGTCAGTGTGCCCCAGGGCAGCTGTGGCTACAAATGTAGTTTAACACCATCAAAGTATGAATGTGTGAGTGAATGAATAAAAATCCATTGTACGCGCTTTGAGTATGCACTCCATAAATCTAATCCATTATTATTATTATTATTTTAATAACTAAACAGATTGAGTTATGAGGGGCGTGACTCTATCGTTAACCTGACCCCGCCCTCTTCCAGGCTCCCCCCTCAACAATCAGCCCGTATTGATCGCTGTGCAGCGCCAGATGCCTCAAACAACCATGAAGCCTGTGACCTACGCCATGGCTACACCGGCCATCGTAACGACGACAGGTAGCCCCGCCCCCGTAATGCAGACAGTGCACGTTGTCCATCAGATCCCAGCTGTCACCATGGCGACAGTCGCCGGACAGCCCACAGCTACAGTGAGCCCAGAGCCTCAGGAGAATGGAGGAGGGGACCATCAGGAGATCAAAGGTAAGAACATTCACCTGTTGATGTCAGAGCGCAAAAGAAGAAGAACTTACAGGGCTGATATTTATCTAAACCAGGGGTCGCAAACTCATTTTAGGTCAGGGGCCACATTCAGCCAAATTTGATCTGAAGTGGGCCACACCAAGAAAATAATAATATAATAATGTCAACTTCAAACTACTCTTTGTGTTTTAGAGGGAAAAAAGTAAAATTATATCATGAAAATGTTTACATCTACAAACTATCCTTTAAAAACAATGTGAATAACATGAACAAATTGAACTTTTTTTAAGAAAACTAAGTTAAATTTTATTAATATTATGTCTCACATAGTATTCTTACAGTGGATCTACAACTATACAAAACATTTAATAACAGGCAGAATATTGGTAAATGTGCACTTTACATATTTCAAAATGTGCATATTTTTTCAGGTTCACATTTTTTGTGAAATGATAGTTTTAGTGTACATGCAGTAAAATGACATGAAAATATTTACATTTACAGAGGAAAAACTGGGGGCTGAGTATTTTTAGGTTATTATGATCTTATTTTACAGATCTGACCCACTTGAGATTGAATTGGTCTGTATGTGGAACCTGAACTGTGTAATTTTTGCACTTCACAAATTCATCCTGCGGGCCAGACTGGACCCTTTGGTGGGCCGCATTTGGCCCCTGGGCCGCATGTTTGAGACCCCTGATCTAAACTCACTTTTATTAGTCTTTGGTTCATTTATTTATACATTTGTGGACCCTAATAGTTCATAAAGTTTGAGTTTGAACCCTTCAGATGCTGTAGTTCTATCTTTTTTCATATTAATTTTGGCAGAAACTGAGTGAATTTCTACAACCTGTTTTAATTCCTTCTGAATTTGTTTCATTTGTAAGTAGTTACGTTGCTACATTTGCACATATAAGGTCAAGACTTGAGAAAGACCGCGGTAAAGTTATTAAATGAAGTGGTGGTTCCACAGGTTCTTCTTCTGTCCTCCTCTAGGTCAGACTCTGACTCAGACCTATGAGGATGAAAGACACAGTTTGTTGTTGGTGCCATTTTTAATTATAAATTATAATTTCCAGAAATTTTCATTATCACTAGACCAACGTACTGCATCTTGAAAACTACAAAGATGGCTGAATAACAGTCAACATCCTGGAGGGGGCAGGGTGTGAAGTGGCTCATTGTATTTAAAGGGCCAGCGTTCCAAACCACCTGTCTACTGTCATTATTCAGATATAGGGTTGAAGATGGACCTGTGGAGTTGAATTAATGAAGAATTCAGACCCAAACATAGCATTTATAGTTTATGTAGACCACACAGAAATGTTTAAAAATGCAAAATTCCATTCTAAAAGAGCAAAATATCACTCCTTTAAATGAAACTGAGTCGTTGTGTTGTATTTGAACATGTTTTAACGTTCCGTGTTTGTCCATGTTCATAGTAAAAGTGGAGCCGGTCCCGTCCATTACAGCCTCATCTATAGGTGGAGTCAGTCGCATCATCCAGACCTCTCAGGCTGCTCCGCTCACGACAGTTACCATCGTGCAACAGGCCCCACTCGGTCAGCACCAGCTCCCAATAAAGGCCATCACACAGAACGGGACCCACCTGGTCCCCATCAGCACCGCTGCCAACACAGGTCAGTGGGCGCCATCACACATGAGGCCTCCGTTTTATTATTATTATTATTTATTCATAACCCTGACTCCCCTGAGCTGAAGGGTGAATATAGGGCAGTAGTTAGGGTTTGTACAGGTCCTTGAAAGTGTTTGAATTTCAATGTTATGTTGTCAAGGTCTAAAAAGTGCTTGCAATTATAACCAAAGTGCTTACAGATAGGTGATGCATTCTGAAAAATAAAACTTAAATGTCAAAAAAGAACATTAGCTCCAGGTACATTTTTATTTTGATCTTCGTCTCGGTGTGAGTGTGTCTACAGAACACCAAGGGGCTTCCCTTTTTTTATTTTTTGGATAAATTTTGTGTTCTCCTTTGATTTCAAAACTTTTTGCTATTAAGAATATAATTTTAAATGTTTATACATAATACAATGTACATCATTGTGATCAAAAGTGAAAAAATAATCTTGAATATATGTTTATCCATAGATATGTATTTTACTCCACCAATAAGGTTTTGTGCAGGAAAAATTTGACCCTTAAAGGTGCTTGGAAAGTACTTGAATTTGACCTTGAAAAATGTGTATGAACCTTGCCCTGAAAAAACTGAATTACTACCTCAGTCCTACTAAAACCGGTCTTTAAAAGTGCATATAAATATGTTAGTTTGACTGATATTGAAGTTTCACTAGTTTGACGAACACACCCAGTTAACCTGATTGAAATTCAGTCTACTCCTTCACATAAACAGACCGACTGGACTGAAACAGGATGAGCTCTGCACCAAATCCAGGTCTTGGAAGTTGAGCATCGTGCATCTCATGTGCATAAAAAGTAGAGCAGACAGAAAGTATGGCATGTGCAAATGTGCAGTCTTGTCCATTGTTGCACCAATTTCCTTGTGGGTTGATGACTTGGTAGCTCTCTGTTGACTGGTGTTCAGGGTCTTAAAAAGGCTTCAAAGTCTTGATTTAATACCTTAAAAAAAGTCTTTAAAAAGGGATTAGATTTGATGGTTTTCATTTTATGTTTCCATAACTTTGTTGTCTGTATATGTCTGTTAAACGTCCAAACTATAAAGAAGTAGTGTTAGTCGACTCAGTTCCATCCATTCCAACCCGACAATTTATACTGAAATGAAGAACCAATTATCACTGACTTTGCAGCCCGCAGCGAGAAATGATCACAGAACATTCAGCCCAACACTGTTAGGCAGAGAAAGCAGATTTTGGAGCGTTAAAGGACACCTCACAGGTGAAAAGTAAAGCATTGAGGAAGTGCAAATTTAATACTGCTCAAAAAAAATAAAGAGAATAGTTAAACAACACATCTTAGATCTCAATTTATGAAATATTGTAGTTAAAAATCATTATTCAGTGTATAGTAGAGTGCGTTGAGAACAAAATAACATAAAAAATGATCAATATATCAGTATATATTGAATTGAATTTTCAAATATATAACACCCGCTTGGAGAAAAGATCATTCTCCACCTGACTGACACGAGTGGAGGGAACGGATTGGATTTATCGCACAAGGTGCAACAAACTTCAAGTGGAACTCGGAACGATGGGAATCAAGGTGTTGGAGTAAATAAATATATCCTCATAAATTCTAGGGAGTGATGAATTTTTGCCAGTACGGCTGTAAAATCTGTCGTCTATGGTAGTGGAGGTGACATGATTTAAACAGTAAATCCATTTCACTCCTGTCCGTGTAGACCGGGACAAAGACAGAGTTAGGGAGTACATGTAACGGGATTATGGATTTAGAATACAAAATATGAGAGACTGTATTGCCTTACAGTTACTATTTTGATACATTGTAATCAGAATTCAGTTGCAGTTTTAAAAATCTATGGATTACTTCCCCTTATTTTCTATTATTTCACAAATCAGTTTCCATGCATTTCCTCTCCAGCGCTGACAGTAGTGAACTGAGAACCTGAACCACATCTGTGTTGAATCTGCTC
>JAPTGZ010000012.1:26698134-26716060 GCA_029814645.1 Fowleria isostigma
AAATTTCAATCTCTTGTTTTACTCCATTTTAATTTAAATGCTAATTTGAATATATTGAGGCCTTTCTTTTATTCTGTGAATGCATTTTAAAATAACATTTTAATCACTAATTTTAATGTCTTTTTTCCCTTTTTTGATTTTAATGTAATTTCAGTGTCTTGCTTTTTTGTGATTTTTTTATGCCTTTGTAAAGCATTTTGAGCTACCCTTGTGTATGAATAGTACTATACAAATTAACTTGCCTTGCCTTTAAAGCCACTCCAGTGTATATAAATAGTGAATTATTGCATTTGTTCATGTATATTTGCATACACATAATGAAATGTAAATAATGTGGATATTCTGTTATTTGTTATTGTGAATTGAAATAACGTTGTACATAGATTGCACAAGCTCAAAATAAACCAATCGGAAAAAAATTTGTTGTGCACAATCCTGTAAAAGCTGAAAGCCAAAACAGCTGATACTATTACTTAATATGGAAATATATCTAAAAGAACAGTCACAGATTGTTTTATTTTTTGTAAATCTGACAGATGTAGATATATCACATCAGTACAAGCAGTAAGTGGAGCGTCTCACCTTGTTTCTCCTTCTCTTTGAGAGGATCTGTGTTGTACACGCGAAATCCATTCTCCATCCCACAGGCAAAGCATCCTGAGGACACAAGAGCATAAAGCAGCCATCAGAGGTGGATCAGCACATAAACATCACATCCATATACAGTACTATTGTTTCCAGTTTGTTTGCACTTAACAAATGACTGTAACGGGTCTTAACTGAATCAGAACACACTGCAAGGAGGCACTCTCATTCCATATTCTAATTGGAAATGAGGACATGTCCGTGGGCGTATCCCCCTCACATAAATAGATAACTTAAACACATCTGGTGCTAGAGACAGTTAAACTGAAGTAATAAAAAGGGCTGGAATGAACACTGAGCTGTCATGAACCATGAAAGACAAATCATTGACTGATCTTGGAATGGCTGCAGTCAAAGTAAATAATGGCAACACTTACATGTATGTGGTTCTGTCTGGGGTCACATGAGGTCCCTTATCCCTTCGCCTGTCTAAGTTTGGTTGTCTTCACTTCTGTTTTAAAGTGTTAACACCAGTAATTTCACTGAACTAATGTCAAGACTGTTTAATAAAATGAAAAAACATTAACATTTATGCCTGTGTACATAGATACATGCGTGGGTGGGGAGAAGTAAATATACACAATGTGGTTGAGGATTTTTACGTGGGAATAATAAAAAGAACAAACATTAGAAACCTGCAACCTTGATAAATGTCTTTTAAGGACCACCTATATGTACTTCGATCCAATATTACATATATATAAACTACCTTAGCGTACCTGATTAGCGTACTTAGCTAACTATCACCGTTAGCTGTGTTATCATAAAACGGTTCTCGAACCTAGCATTGAAGCTGTCTAAATTACTTGATGGCTACATAATACACCCATTTAAATATTTAATGTCACATGTTAACCACATGTCTGTGTCTACTTAACCTCCACTGTCATGATGAACTAACACTGGCTTGCTAGTGTGTGGGCTGAAAACAAAAAAGCTAGCTACATTAGCTGGCTACGGTGATCCAATGGGTTAGCCAGAAGTAGCCAATATCAACTTAACATATGGCCTTAAAACGTTTAGACTACCAAAGACGTATTATTACTGTTTTTAATTACGTAACATACAAAATTACCATGTTAGTTATACACTGTTAGGGGTTAATTAATTCCCTGGAAGACGTTATGCTAGCAAAAGTAGCTTAGCATCCACGTCGCTGCCAATTTCCATTTGGGAGGAAAAACACACACACAACGACAGTAGCATTTCTTACCATGATCCTGGTTAAATCCGGCATAAAGTAGCCCATTTCCGTGCGGATTAGACGGTAGTAAATTCATTATTTCACCAGATAGTCAAATTCCAAATAACCTTATCAAGTTAATCCAACAACTGCTGCCTGAAAAGCTAGCTGGCTACCATTCCTCCAGAGTCTGCTAGCCAGAGAGAAGGAAAACCGCTGAGGCTGGTTCCTGGTTGCTGAACTATCCTCGGTCAACAGCTGAGGGAGTTTTTAATGGTAGCGGAAAAGTAAGAAAATTATGAATCATCAGTTGAATATTATTCCAGTCGATTAACTAGTTTAAGTAAATGTACACATATCTCAGAGCTCGCAGGATGAGAAATAATCAAAGCAAAAAAAAAACAAAAAAAAAACCCACCGAATCAAGCTAGTCTGTCGAACCTACATGACAGTATTTTTAATAGATGGTTTGATTTTCTGAATTAAAATGTAATTACTGAGATGATTTAATGAGCTAATAGTTAATACTGTTTATAGTTTTGTTTGGTTGAATTTTAAGATATTGAATAAAAGCTGAAATGAAAGTTTGTCCTGTAGAGACATTAAGTGTTAAGTCATTGGTAGCTAACATATTGTTAGTACGAAAAAAAAAACCCAAAAAAGTCAAATAAAACAAACATTGAAATATTTACTTTAATCAAGACCAAACTATATAATGGTTCTGTACAGGTCTCATTCTTACGAAGCCCCAGTGGCCTAATGGATAAGGCACTGGCCTCCTAAGCCAGGGATTGTGGGTTCGAGTCCCATCTGGGGTGGTCTGTATTTTTATCGTGTTATTGTAATTGCTTAACTATAAATACTAATTTGACGTCCCCAAGTATTATATGGGCTAATTTGTATATTTAAATGTTTTATTTGTACACGTGAATCTCAGTGGAGGTTGATAAATCCAGTTATTTGTTCCTGTTTGTGCAAAACATTTATACATGCGACATAAATATCTAGTTTGTGAAACGTTTTATGTTGTCATTTTTCTATGTTGCTGTAGTCATACCATAATGGACTAAAGCCATTACTGTACTATCCACATCCATTCTTCCATATTTAAACTTCAGTTATTTTTTGCATATTCATTCATATGGAAGATGAGGTCAAAACCAGTCATTCCTGTATTTTGCTGGATCAGGTACAGCTGAATTCCTTAAGCATTCCTGATAATTCAATTACTAAATTATAGACTGAAAATAGAAAATGTCACAGTAACTTATGTATGTAAAGGTTTTATGTTAAATCGCTATCAAAAAAGTTTAGCGAGCACTGAGCAATACATTTTTAACATTCAAGTCCCCAGATGTTTTTAAAATGATAATTCACTGACACTTGAAATGAAATCTTCATTTTATTCAGCAAAATGAAATTCATTCCCAGAGGAATCAAGGTTAATGTATTTATACATACAAATCTTATGTAGAACTACAGCAAACATTTGTGTAAAAAATACAAAGATACATTTTTATAATAATCAACTATACAATTACACAATTTCAACCATTTCCAACAGTGGCAGCTGCAGACTTTTAAAGTGTGGCCTATGAGTTAACAAAACGGTTCTTCAAATGAAGAGTCCAGTTTCATTTCCTCATCAGTCAGTGTCCACACTGCGTGAAAAGATCCTTAACCAAAAACAGTTCCTCGAGCTGTGGTCTGAAGCTGACCTCCTTCAACAGGGGTTTAGTACAACAGAACATCCTATAGTGATTACTGTTAATATTAACTACGCATGGACCAGCCTCCTGTGTCTTTTGAGGCCGTGCAGACTTGAAAAGCCTTTGCTACATATATTACAAACATACGGTCTCTCCCCTGTGTGGGTTCGCATATGTAGAGTAAGAAAGCAAGACTGGACAAAACCCTTTTCACAGATGTTGCACTTAAACGGCCTTTCCCCGGTGTGGTACCTCCGGTGGATCTTCAGTTCTGCAGCAGATCGGAAAGACTTGTCACAGTCATCGCACTTGAAAGGCCTTTCACCGGTGTGAATCAAAGTGTGTCTCACCAACGCGTCTTTGCCAAAGAAGCCCTTCCCACAGTGTTCACATGGGAACCGCAACCCTTTGTGATGGAAGTTGTCGTGTTTTAAAAGGCATCTTCTAGAAGTGAAGGTCTTGCCACACTGGGCGCAGGTGAAGGTCGGTGAGGGTTTCTCTGTGATGGGCTCACCGGCGTGATGCACACGTTCAACATGCCTCGTCAACGTTACACCATGCCTGAACTTCTTTCCACATTCCCAGCAAAGGAAAGGATATGCTTTTGTGTGTTTTTTCTGATGCTCCACAAGGTCAGAGTATGACCTGAACCTTTTAGTGCAATGAGGACATTGGAACGGTTGGTAACCAGTGTGTTTCCATTCATGTCTAATGAAACGCTTCAAACTGGCAAACGTCACCTGACAGTGTGGGCAGGTGAAGGGCTCGGTGGGATTGTGCACGTCGATGTAGTGCTTATGAAGAGCCTTGAACACGGGGAAATGCTCCTCACAGTGGTTGCACTGAAACGGAGTGTGGGACTCCTTGTGCATGGCCAACGCGTCAGAGTCCCGCACCAGCTTCATGCACACTTCGCAGTAGAGAGGGTTGTGCGTTTGTTTGTGGGAATCCAAAGTTGATTTGTATTTGAAGGCCTTATCACACTCATCACACCTAAAACAATGCTTAACGTCGTCTGGTTTCTCAGGGTCTACCTGCTGCTCCGTGTAGCAAATGTTCCTTAAATGGAACCTAAATGTTTGTTTGCACTTGAACTCAACACTGCAGTGAGGACAGTAGAACGGACCTTCTAGAAGACTTTTGTTTCCATCTGGGCTCTTCTGTCCTGGTTCTTTAGGACCCTTGTCTGGTGAGTATTCGAGGTCATCTTCAGTGTCTGGGAGCTGGTCTTCGTTTGTTGCCTCACATGGAATCCCGCTGGATGACTGTTCGCCATCATCTGCTGGCTCTGGCTCATCTTCTTTCCTCTCTTTCGGAGGGCCTGTGCATTTGTGTTGCTGCAGGAAACGCAAGCTTTTGTAAAACTTTTTACATGACAGACAAGAAAATGGGGGTTCTTCTGTGTGTTGATTCAAGTGTCGCTCCAAAAATCGGGCATTACTGGCCACCTTACCACACAGTTTGCATGTTCTATCTTCCAGGTCATGAGCTTTGGTTAAACCCTGGGATCTGGGAAACCTCTTAGCGGTGGAACTGTTGGCACCCTTCCCGGTTTTCCTCCACTGAGACAGGTAACGCTTCATCTTGAGGCCCCGGTTCTTTCGCACCGGTCTGTCCCACAGGACAAAGTCCGGATCGGCCTTGTCCCTAATGTCAAAGTCTTTATCTATAGGTTGTTTCTTTTTTCTCCCGCGTCTTTTCTTCTCCACGCCCCCAAGGACAGTCACCTGACCGTCCTCCCCTATCATTAACATTTCAGGTTGTTCGTCATGGTGGTCGTCAGTCATTTCGATCTCATTGGCCCCGTTGCCTTCGATGGGATTGGCCCCCACCTCAGTGTCTGCTTCTGTTTTCACTTCGCTGCTCAGGCCGTACCATTGGCTTTGAACAGCAGCTTCAGAACTCCCAGCTCCCTCCACGTACACTTCCTTATTCTCAGACTCCACTTCCATCTCTGTGCAAACCGTGTACACAAGGCTGCTCTCTGTACCGGGTACTGATTGTTCATTGACGATTACAACTCTTTCCACCGGAGGGAGACAGAGGGCTGATAAGATTCCACTGTCTACAACATATGAATCTGGAAAGAGTGGACAACAGGGAAATTAATCACTTTTGCATGGATCAAGTGTAACTTAGAAATTAGGGTTTACAGTGAACAAGACAGCAGTTCATAACAGGGATGTATGAGTTATATAAACCAATATTTTATTGTTTTTCAGTGTTTACAATATTTCCCCCTTATTCCGTTTTTGTGGTTACAATTGTTTCTTGCACCGGTGAAAGTAAAAAAAACAAACAAAAAAACAAAAAAAACAGAATATATTTAAACAGGGTGTCCCAAACATTTTGACATCATTTCATCACCTAATAATTTGTTTGCTCTATTTGCTCAAAAATTTTTTTATCACTTTTATTTTTCTGCTTTCAGGAATAAACATTTCATTTACTGCAACAGAGAACGTGTCCTGTGTATTGAAGTACACCCAAACTCAGTCAAACGTGAATGCACAATGCATACATTGAACATTTGTAAGAACTTTGGAACATTATAAAATGACCTTCCCCCAGAATTTTTTGGTTTAAAATTTGTAGAATAAAATTTATGTCCAAAATAAATCCTATTAAGTATCATTTCCCCTGACCACGTAGTTACTCTGATATGGACTTCTCTAATTATGTAAATTTTTTGGGGACACACTGTATAATAAATATTAGTGCTGCAACAACAAATCGATTAAATCAATCCAAATAAATTCTTAAGAGTTGGCAATGAATCAGTAGTCGATTCTTTGGATCTTAAGCATGTTGGTATTGAGGCATGCCTGCACGCTGAGTAGTGTAACAGAGGAAAACATAGAGCAGCATGACCGAGGCTTCGGATGCCGGGGAGCTCCATTTTGCCAAAACGTAGTGCATTATTTATGTAACAAAACTTGAATATGGAGGAAAAAATAGCCAAAATTAAACAGTGCAGTACATTTCGGGCAAACTGGGCTGCTGTGGCCACCGGGAACAAAATGTAAACCTAGCTTAAGATAAGCCTATGTATCGTGATTGCTTTAGCCCACTAGCTAGACACTATCATCATAATTATGTTTTCATCTATCTCTTTTTATCAGACTAACACTACCTATCGCTGACTGGAACTACATACAACACTAGTTTGACTGACTATAACTGAAGCTGGTTTAAGACTTTAGGTTGCTAGTCTCTAACCATAACAAGTCTGGGTATTGGGCTAGTGCTCGCTAACTATACCTGAAGCTAATGTGTGGATGTAATCATTAGTGACTTGTCTGCAGCCTATAGTGCTTTGGTTTAAATACTGATCTTACAAAACTGAGTCTTTCGTGTTTATCCGATGAATCGATTAGTTATTAAAATAATGCACAGATGAATCAATTATTAAAATCATCATTAGTTGCAGCCATAATATATACTTCTAACAGGTATAAAAATAGCACCAACTTTACATGTGAAGAACTCACCGATGTCATCCAACTGGCTGAGATCTTTCTGAGCGTCTATCAGTGTTTTCAGCTCCTGAGGCCGAGCAAACGACTCCACGTATTCGTTTAGAACAGATGAGGCATCGCCAAGAAGAGACGCAATCTGACAAAAGCAAAGTGAGTGGAAAATAGTATTAAACCATCTTCCAAGGTTCTACATATCGCACTATTCAGATATCAAATTTCTTCTAAGCAAATGCCACAAAAAGCTGTAAATCAAAATGAATGGATTCCATTGTCTATGTATTCCAAGTTCTGATTACTTAACAGTGTTCTTCTTAATGTCTAACCAGGTTAAAAATCCTCTATAATCATGGTTTCTTGGCAGACTTGGATACACACAACTATCAGCAATGATTCTTTTTTTTGTTGCACTTACAGTGACTTTTATGCTCAATTGTTTCCCAAAAAACATTAGTTTGTTGTCACATATTCATGCACCATGTTACCTGTTGCAGAGACTGGGTGGGAAGAAGCTTTTCAAGTCTGGACAGAAACAACCACATCAACGTCTGGATTGCTTTGTCATATGTGGGGCCAAAGTCTCCTGGGAAAACCTCCTGTAACAGAGACATGTGTGGGTTAACCTTTGAAACTTTCAATACAAACCAGCATCTCACTGTTGAAGGCAAAAGGGTTGATCTTACCTGGAAGAAATTTCTCCTCTCTTCAGGATCTCGCAGCAGGTTTTTTACAAGTCCCATAAACTGAGAGTCAGATGAGTCTGCGTTGTTAGTCTGTGATACGAGACAAGTACTTAAATACTATACTTCCAGAATGTTCAATAGTTGATACAATAATAACAGCAAACATCTGCAAATGTGTCTAAAAAGAAAATATCAACTTCTGTAAAATCACAAAAAGGAGATTTATGCTACCTCTGCATTCCAGAGTGATTTGAGGTTCTGCATACGATCGAGATGTGGCTGAATAATCTGGAGGTCGGCAGTCTCCTCAGAGCGACACAGCTCCAGAATCAGCTATGGTCAAAGTAAAAAGTGAGAAACATGACTAAAATGAACACTCAAGGCAGTTATTTGACAAATGAATGAGTAAAGCCCTGTCACATTGAAGGACAAAATTCTAACACCAATATCTGCCGTACACCCTTTCCCTGTACACCATGTGCCATAAACATTTTGATTTCACTTTTTGTTCCAGGCTGTTAACCTTGATGCAGAGGCACTGTCAGTATAGTTAGTCCCAAAGATTGTACTGCACTTGTCCTCAAAAATTATTTAACCTTTTAATATTTTAAGTGACAGATACAACCTAAAGCCAGGGTTCTTACAAGTTTCTACAAGTTAAATTTAAGACTTTTTAAGACTACTTAGAACAAAATTAAATGCCCATTTTACAGCCAAACTGGCAAAAATTTGTGACTCTTAGAATTTAGGAAAATGTATTTATTTACTCCAGCTCCTTGATTCCCACCACTTCGAGTCATTCCTCCCCGAGGGCTGCAAACTTAGCGATAATTGGTTCCTAATTTTCATTTTAATTGTCAAGTTGGAACCAAGACTAACAATACTTTGTTTTCAGCATGGACATTTGACACATTTAAACACAACAGCCAACAAGTTTATGTAAATACAGCTTAAGATCTAACATATCAAATTTAATACCTTTTAAACTGTTTAAGGTTTTAAATGCAGATTTGTAAATTAACAACTTTTTCAGACTCAGTGGGAACCCTGTAAAGCTCCAACAAAATAATCAAGTACAAATTCTATATGAACTTTGCCCAAATAAACAGTATCAAAAGAAAAAAAAAAAAAGAAAAAGCAACATTTATTCAAAAGCAACTAAAACCATTAAACAAGATAATCTCGTTTTGCATGAGAAATGAATGCCTCATGACGGTTTTAATAGAGCAGTATTAAAAACAAAGTAAGTCTGTATCCAGTAGTTGTAGTCGTTGGTTCAATTAAATTTGTTGCTTTCCAGATTTGGGGAAAGATGAAAGGAGTAACAGTAAAAGGTTTCCCTGCAGATGGGAGGCAGACAAGTAAGGTACAATATCTTCAAAAACTAATCTTTCAATAAGAAAGGAGGAACACACAGGATCCACCTTTGTGACATATTATCCCACATGAATCGAATCTTATTTGATTTATTTTTAAAACAACTAGTATTCCTTACTCGTGCTCTGAGGCCCAGAATGAGTTCAGCCCTCTGCCTCGTTGACAGAAGCTGGGGAACAATGTCTGTGACCCTAAATACAAACTCCTCAAGCAGACCATAATCCGACACAATTTTCTGCTCCACCGTTTGCCAGATGGCTGCAGAGACAAGCCGAATGGGTGGCACCAGGAGGCGCAGGGAGGAGAGGGGAAGAGAGGGACCTAAGACACAAGAAACTATGTTAAGTGGTGACATTTGATGTACTTAGAATCAAAACATAACAGCGTTTGGAATATGCATGATTAACCCAACAAAAGCTGGATATGAAATGATGCAAAGGGAAATGAGTATGAAATGCATCTTGAATTGAAAACCCTTGAAGTCAATGTACACGCCTGTAAGTACTAGTGTCAGGCAACAAAACAATAATAATAGTAGGGCTGCACAATGTATCAAAAATATATCATTATCGCAATAACAGAGTGTGCAATATTCATATCGCAAAGACGTGCAATGATTTATTGTTTTTTCATTTACTTTCTGGTTTACAAGCCATGGGGCAACAGAGTGGTTTTTTCCACCACTCTAACATGATAGTTTTTCTGGTATAAAAACTGAAGAAATGCTACTGCTGCTGGTTAATGCAAGTTTAAATGTTATTAATGTTAAAAAGATGTGAATATTTTCAGAGCACAACTTTGGCCAAGGCTTGAACACTTGTATTTAAATTTGTTATTTGTATACGCAGTACCAAACCAGGCCAGCAATGGAATATATTTTAGTTAAAGCTCTTCCATGGTGGTACTCTGGCACTTAAGTTATTATGAAATACATCCATGTCATTGACGTATTTTGTGAATAAAATGACCAAACATTTGACTGTGTTTATGTCTGAAGGTCTATGGTAACAGCATCACCAGGTTCTACCATAGAATTGTGTCACTGTAATACAGCATTTTGTCTTCAATTATAAATAATTGAGCATATAAAAAACTGGCTCATTTTAACATTTAAAAAAATTTCTTAGTAAATAAAATTGGTATTTCTTTAGGTGAACGAGAAATATCGCATTATCATTATCGCAATGCTATACACCCATATGGTAATTATGCCAATATTGTGCAGCCCTAACTAGTAATGATATAATTTGTAGTATAATCATTACAATTATCATATATATTTTGGTCGAGTTTAAATATTTCACTGTTTTATTTGCCACATGCATATTTTGTGTGGAACAAATTATTGTTACTGTTTTACCTCTACATTTCCAACATGTTCCACTGTGGCAACGTCGCAGTTTAAGCCAACAATTAACCATCTGGTTTTCGGAGGAGCAAAAGTTATCTAATAAACCTAAAAGAAATAATGATGTGACGTTTATTGAGACAATTCTCAGTATCGCCCAGTCATGATAACATCTTAGACCATGTGGCCCAGCCCTTCCTGTAATCACTGTCCAAACTGTTTTTATTTTACATGCTGCACTATTACTGTAAGTACATGACTACGTTCTAATGTACATAGAATTTAAACACAGTTGGGGTTTTTTTCATATTTATCTATACCAGAAACACAACTGCCAGCAACAAACCGCTTGTATGTGTTTACTTGATGAATAAACATTCTGATTTGCTGCTGCTGCTTCTGAGCCTTGATTTGAGCCAAGCCTGTACTTTGAGGTATTCTTTAACACTCGTTCAACACCATTAAACGTAACACAAACACCTACTTACTTGGATGCTTATGCCACCCCAACTATTTATAAGACATCTGTTATCAGACTGTCAATATAAAGCGACTTAACTACTTCTTATCCCATGTGTTACTTAGATCCAGCATTAGCAAACAGCAAGCAGCTAAGCTAGCGTTAGCACACATCCCAAAACTACCAGATACTAAATGTAGGTAACACAGTACAGAGTTAAACTGAGAGAGCTCATGTCTGTGGTGACAAAAGTGTCACTTTAACTCACTGGGTTATAACTGTCTTCTGTAAAACAGCCTTTCGTCGACAAACTTAGCGGTGCTATTCCCGCGCGCGGGCTGTGTTGCGGCCTAGCCAAACAACCCCGTCTGTAACGCTTTATACTCACCGGGTAACGCGGAAATACCTCTGTCCATCCCGGAGATTTACTTCAGATACATTCCACTAAGAAATATTAATATCAGCTGCTGTACTGAGATCACCTCTAATATTTTACGGTTTTTGCAAACGAGAGCCCGACAAAACAGACAATCTTTGTGCGTCAACGGTTGTCTGTTCCGTCCTGAACAACAGTCCGACGGAAGACAAGGAGCTTTCATTGGTTCCGCGTGTTCCGTTCGCCCTCTCTCATTTACATAATCCGCATAGGACTGTGTTGAACAGTGGTCGTCAAAATATAGTTTTTAAATCTCCGTATCCCATATTCGTATTCGTTTTATATTCCAGCATTAATTTTTATTATTTTGTATTCAGTACTTTTTTTTTTTTTTTTTTAATTTCAAGTACCCCCTGGGCTTCTTCCAAGTACTCCTGGGGGTACACATACCCCACTTTGGGAACTGGTGTAAAAGTCTTAGGTAACCTTTTACCTGAATCTATTTTGGTGTTGTAATGACTTAAAAACATATTTATTTCTTTGTTTGAAATCTGTGCATTGTTATGTTATCAATAATATAGAACTACAACAGATAATTAGTGCATTTAGGGTGTATTCATACCTAGAAAGTCCTTTGGTCCGCCTATTTGATTCAGATTGAATGTGGACTTAATTTTCTTGTTTGGGTCAGATTGCTGTACATTCTCATTACATTTTTGCTAGTGGACCAAAATGTGTAAACAGAAGCACACGTGACGAATTATACTGGCATTGGACAGAAGAGTTGGGGGCAGGGTGAATCAGGGATAGTGGATGTTAATGAAAACAAATGTGGAGGTCCAATGTGCAGTTATAATGTTCAGAATATGTACTCTATTTGTACAGACACAAATTTACAAAAAATAAAGTTAACCGTCAGCTCATTTGGAGCCAATTTGTTAATATGGGCATCTGACCTAATGTCAGTGAGACATTCAGTCCACATCTGTCCACGGTTGTCCATGGGAAATGACAAATTATCATACCAGAAGCTTAAAATTATCCTATTTTGAGGGAAATTATCATACACACCTGATTTGACATTGCTCAGGCCCATCGGCTTCAGTAAACATATAGTGTCATACAGTGTGTCTGATATTTCAGTTTGACTAGTCTGCATAGTTCAGCTGAACTGGTTTGATAAACTTTTGTTTACATTTTGTGTTGCCATACTACATCCTGCGTCTCTTGTGTTATGTTGTGCATTCCTTGTGCTACGTTGGGCTTTGATCAGCTGTAAAGAGTTACGTGAGACACTGCACAACATCAGGCGCTGTACAGTCTGTTTGCTAATAGCAGATAGTGAAGGGGTCAAATTATCGTACATCAGAGGTGTGACTAGAATGTCATGTTTAAAAATGTGGTGGGATGGAGGGGGGGAGGTTCATGATTGTCACACTAGACATAACACTTGGTCCTCCTTTTATGGTGTTTGACAGTTTTTGCATTCACTTGAGAACACCCCACCCCCAAAATGTAACAGGTGCTGTGTAAGGTAGAGGTGACCACAACCCATATTAGGCCAATCAATAGGATTATATAATACGTAGTTTTTAATTTTTCCTTTCTTTTTATATTACGGTAATTATTTTTTTTTATCATTTATTTATTTTAAGTTTATATATTGTTTTAATTTTTTTTTGTTTTATTTTTGTTAAATTTTTATTTAAAAAAAAAAAAATTGTAATAATACATTTTTACAGTTTTTCCGAAAGTTTGCCAAAGTAGTGACAAGTAGTCGACACTAGAAAAAGAAACAACACACCAGAAAAACAAAATGTTTCCTCATAACATATAGTAAATACGAGTTGTTTCTAATAAGCGTCCAAAGGGGAAAGAGTTAAAGGAATACTGGTCATTTCTCCTTACTTTGTTGAGTTGTTCTTGCCATAACATGGATTAAAAGTCAAATTCATTATATTGAAGTGTATACTCACCTTAAATCTGCACAATAATTATAGTCCCAAACATATTAAGGACTGAGAAGCTGCATCCAAACCTCTGACTGATACTGTATATTATTCTTATTCAAAGTAAAACTATTCAGTTTGTAAAAATGTCTAGCATCACATGGGTTTTATTATAAAGTTATACTATACTATTTAAATGCTGTAGTAATGCTTTGTCCTTCAATTTTCTACATGATTTTATGCACTTTTTTGGCATCCAGTTATCTTTTTATTCGCTTTTTACATACATGTAAAATAATCCTAAATTGCAGTTGTGCTTTGATGTCTTTCTTGTGTCTTATAAAGTTCTGTCATTTATTTACTGCCATTAAAGGTTGTAGAGGAATAAAAAGCTGCTTTTCAATCTGCTAATACCCAGTAAAACTCAGATTTAACCCTTGTGTGGTGTTGATATTTTTGTTATTCAGCCAGTGTTGGTGGGTGTGGTGGACCCACCGCATTTGTGGGTGTTCAATTCAAAATAATCAATTTTATGTTAAAATACTCAGCAGATGTTTACTTCATCCCAATTACAAGCAAAAATAAAAAGCACGTTTGATTTTTACCTTTGCTAGATCACAATTTTGAATTAAAGCGCTACTCGTTTTTAGTTTTTTAAATATAATCAAGATAAGAAAAAAAATTCATTAAAAAAATAAATTACTCGTCATTTTTCTTTTAATAAAAAATTAAATCAGGTCCCAAACACCATACAAGGAAGACCTCAGAGTGAGCCTTGTTCATTTCTGTATTTAACTGATCACATACTCGTATCTACAGCATGGACACAAAGGTTTCCCATAAAGTCTTTTATTTTTTGGTGGCAACGTCATGCAAAGCTCCGATAGCAAAGTAAAATGAAAAACTGGAATAATCTAAAAAGACGTGGATATGTCTTCTGGAGGATTCGATGTAACAGAGTTCGTAGGGTTGCGTTCAGGGACAGTCAAATGTTCAGTTAAAATTATGCACAACAGGTAAACAACTCTACGCACTGTGTTTATTGGAAATTAAGAAGATAAAAATAAATACATCTGCACCTAAAAAGGAAAAAAAAAAAAAAAGACTTGGATTTCTGCGGCGATAAGTCACATACAGTGCATAACCAGTGGGTGTTAAACATGTTAAGGAGCCACGTGAAATGGAGAGTAATTACAGGTAATGAACCAGCCGTCGTCGTCTTTGAGTGGACTGAAAAATGAAGAAGCCATTTACAGTGATGACAGCATGGGCTCCTTTAAATGCTGTACGTTTGTTTTGCATTTCACTCACTGACAGAAGAGCCTATACTGGTCTCCTTAGATGAACTTTTAGTTAGAGCATCTTTAGGGATTTATACTCTGCAAAGGGTGTGATAAGTCGAGTAAAAAGTCTTTGTACATGGGAATGCATACTGCCAACAGAAGAGCAAAACATGAATAAGTTGCCCACCAAAGTTATGAGGATTCAACAAATTCCTCCCCAAATTGATTCAGGAAAAACAATGCACATTTATTTAGATTGCAAATACTATTACAAATAGTCGAGTCAATAGTATCCCACCGCAAGAAGTCCGCTTCAGTATCATACAGCGCCAAATCAGAGGCAATTTTACATCTTCAGCTCTTATTCACCAATGTGTCAAATCTTCAGAGTACACATTTTTATGTAGAAAACTTTTCTCGCTTTTTTTTTTTTTTCTTCCTTTATAGAGATCAATAAAAAAAAGTTAAGGCAAGATGCATCAAACAGAAATCCCAAGGCCACGGACCAGCCTCTGCGTGTGTTCTGATTCCACTGGTTCTGGATCAGATGAAGGTGCAGCCGGCGGATCCCACTCGCTCTCTGTCTCAGGCATCTTACTTTGACTGACGGGAAGGGGTGGGGTGGTNNNGAGTTGGGGAAGCGGTGGTGGAGGGCGGGGCCGGTGGAGGAGGAGGGGAGGGGGTGCAGGGGGTGTCAGAGGTGTCCGCTACCGCTCCTCCTCCCCTCCGATGCCCCTCTGCCAGTCTGCCGAAACGCTCCTCTTTGGCACTTAGGCGGGCAGACTCAGCTTCTTTCCTTTCAGCACTGGAACGACACAGGACAGGTTACGAGTGGGGTGTTTACTGCCACCTAGTGGTGACGCTTCAGACTGCAACTACTCCTGTAAAATATCTGACAACTAAAACCTCCTTTCAGAGTTAGCGTTTAATTCATTACAAAGACTTTTTACACTGCAAAAAAGAAATAAGAATAGTTCATAATGTTTTTCTTGAAAACATAAATCCACTTTTTTTTTTAACTTCAAAACTTATTGATCTTTTATTCAAATAATGTACGCTTGAGCCCAGAATTATCCCTACCCCCGTCAAATAATGGTTTATTTTGATCTGCACATCAATAATTCCACTCAATACACAAAAACCAAAAAAGGAATAGTCTAGAAGCAAAAGCTTATTTTATGCCTATCCTGTTTGCCTGATCCACTGCTTACATTAATTTAAATGTGAACATCATCGAACATTCTCATTATAACAAAAGAATCAACAACAGAAACAGATCTACCATCTCAACTTAATACTTATGATTTTGTGCTTAAGGCATTTTTAAAACTTTGTCAAAAAAGTGAACATAAATTCATCAAGTCCAATCCATAATTTCACACCCACAACCCAAATACATCAAAACTTCATATTTGTCCTCAATTTTGTACATTCAAAAACATAAAGACCTCTTAAATCATAATTACTCTCTTAATTTAAAGAAATCTTGAATGGCATTTAGAACAATATTATTTTTTACTTTATAAATTATCTGTAATATTTTAATATGTAATATCCTGCAATTTTAAGGTTTTAAGTTGAATAAATCAATTATTAGTTGCTTCAAAATATCTTCCTTTATTAATTATTCTAATAGCTCTTTTCTGTAATTTTGCCAATGTATGTATAAGAGTTCAATACAAGGAATTTTTTTTTAAGTAACAGATTAACATTTCTACTTAGATTTGACATAAATAAGACATGAGGAAAGTCTGAAGGCATGACCAATTTATTTGAGTAAAGTTTCCCTGTTAAAGGTGTTTATTTAAACACTGAACAAAAATTACTTTGTCCAAAATTATTTACATCCCAGTGACACCCAGACAGTCATAGGATGTTTAAATAAACACCTTTAACAATGTAACTTTACTTCAATAAATTTGGTCCCATTCACCTGTTTTGAAGCTTTTTGATGTCCTTATAAAGATGTTTTCAAGCAAACTACCAAAATTGGGGATGTAGCTTCACAAATGTAATAGATTAGTGGTTTTTTATGTCAAAAATGAGGGTGAAATTAGTATTTTTGGAATTTGAAATGATGACTAATTGAAAATTTAACTTTAATTACATACATTTAAATAATATAACATTAAGGAGACACAAAATATGCTAATTAAAAATACATTTTACATTGAAATGGGTAAGGTTTTCTGGCTTCGTGCAAATAATAAGTGATATATTTAAAGATAAAGAAAGCTGCAGCACCATTTCTGAACTAATAAGTTAGATATACATAAATAACAGCAAAATCAACTTACATGTAATGAAAAAAAAAAATGCAGCACATCTTACCTTTTGTTACATACAAATAGAAGAAGTCGCAGTAGAGGATGGTCTGCACCACTCCGGCGACGATGGCAATCATGTCGAAGAATCCCTCGAAGTAGAACCTCCATATCCAGTTGATGAGGTACAGGGCTCTGTAGAGTCCCAGGAAGAACAGGTAGTGGGTGGTGATGGTCTCGGCCTCGCCGGTTTTGCTGATCATAAAAAGCTGCGGCAAGATGGCGACAGACTCCAGGTAGATGGAGAACGTCCACAGGATCTGAGATGAGAGGAAATGACATCAGAGACAGAGGTTGGAATACAACAAATGAGCAGTTCAGGAAAAAAAATAGTCCTGTTGACTGTTAGTCCAAATATTTGGGAGGGGGGGCTTTTTTTATGTATTATTTTTTTCAGGCAAAGTCATAAAAGTAAAATTCAGACTTTTATGTTGGCTTCCAAGTGCCTGCTGGTTCACATTCAGAATGAGTTGCTGACTCCATATTTTCGTGACTAAGTGTGTTTTGTTCTTGTATGTGTCTGACTGTGAATGTAGCATCAGGTATTAAGGCTGCAAAATATTGGAAAAAACTGACATAATATATTTTTTTTAACCTTGCGATATATATTGCAATATGAAAAATACTCAGGGGTTAAAACAGCTGTGTGGTGCCGACGTAAATGCACTGTAAGTAAGTTGAGTTTACTTAAAAAAAAACTGAGAAAAGTGGTTGACTTGAAAAAATTAAGTAATGATTAATGAACTTTCACTTAAAATCTTTTAATATTTTTAGCTAAATTGACTTGGAATTTAGTGTATTTATCTGAATTATTTAAGTGTAATAACTATGCCAAGCAGTTGATATTACAGAAGATTTTAAGTAAGAAATGTACCTAAAAAGTTCATTAATCATTACTTAATTTTTTTAAGGCAATACATTTAATTGTTTAAAAGTCAACTCAACTTACCTGGGTTTACACTGTACTTACACTGCAAAAAAGATTTCTACGTGGAAAAAGAACATTTGTCTTATTTTTCATCTAAATAGGGAAATAAGTTTGCCAAGAAATGTTTTAACAAGAAAAATATTGTCATTTAAATATATATATATATTATATTGGTTCTGCATTGC
>JAPTGZ010000012.1:26757123-26767874 GCA_029814645.1 Fowleria isostigma
GTCCCACCAGTCATGGTGCTGGAATCGAACCCAGGACCTTCTTGCTGTGAGGCACGAGTGCTAACCACTGCACCACCTTGCCTTGCTGTAGTGCATTATAGTTAGTGCTAATTTTCAACTCATATCCTTGGTTGGGCTTTTCTACAGCACTACAGGACATTATAACATATAGCAAAAAATAAAGACAAAACAAAAACACTGTTCTGTATAAAAACACAATTAAATTTTCCATAATTACTGCAGTGCATTTACATCGTATAAAACATGCATTCACTCACTCTCCTACACATAATAAACACTATTTACAAATGAGTACAGTTTTGTTTTTTCTTTAGCCTAGATTTAGTTCTGGTGGTGAACATTTTAAACTCGGAAATGAATTTTATTTCCAGTGACGGTGAGTTCCAGAGTTTAGAGCTCTTACAGGAGACAGCCGACTGTCAGAATGTTGTCCTGTAGAATAGGATTTTGCCGTTTTGGTTTGAGGAGCCTCTGGTGGCTCTATTATTGTGTGGCTCGGGTGCCATGTTGATGATATTTAATTGAATTCTGTTTGTGTGGATCGATTCCAGTCCGGACCTGCCTACATGAGCCTAACGCCAGCAGTGTGTCCATGTGTTTTGATCTACAATCTGGTTTAGTAATTCATGAAATACTGCAATCACAAGTGTGTAAAAGATGAACTGCAGGACACATACAAAAGAGAAGCCTCACTTCTGAAAACAACCATCACTTCGACAGATACAGCAAAGAGTAATGGATGCTATTGTCCTTTGGAGGCAATTTACCAATTCATGTCCCCTTTTTTAAAGTTAATTTTAGTTAAATTTGCCCCCTCCCCCAACACATTATGGCACAGAAATAGAAAATCACATTTAGATTTCTGTCATTTAATATCAGCAGCTGAACACTTCCACATAAAGTCAGTACAGTACCAGCATCTGCTCCTGGGGTCTGAAGCTTTGGGCCTACATTTGAATAAAGACCAGGCCTCTGCTGTCAACCACCTGAATGATCTCAGACACTTCTTTATCCCTGGGGTTTCCAGCTGTGAGTTAATCCAACTCAATCGGGCGAAGACACTCATTTCAACTTTTCACAACATCCCGCAATGTGACACAAAAGGTCAAAAGAACATATTCCTGAAAGCCAACAGGTAATGTAACCACTCAAACAGCAACAGAGTCCCCACCACAAGAGTAGCCAGTGACAGGAAGAGGGAGGGGAAAAGGAGAAAAGAAAAACATGTCAGACTGTACAAGACGATCTACTCACTTTTCTTTTGGCCTTTGTACTGCTGGGCCTTTTTCTTCTGCTTGGGCACAGATGGAGGCATTTCTCTGTTACCTAGAATAAGATTATATGTGATCAGTACAGATGACACAAGTGGAGGTATAAGAGGCAAGAGGGAGGTCCCAAAGGTTTGGTGTGAACAGACAGGTTAGTGAATGTGGTAGTAATCTTACATATATTCTATATCAGGGGTCGGCAACCTTCAACACTCAAAGAGCCATTTGGACACATTTCCCACAGAAAAGAAAACACAGGGAGCCACAAACCTTTTTGACAACTAAAATAATACTGTATATATTATTTTTTACCTTCATGCTATGTATCAGAGTCCTGCAAAAATGTGATGAGTTATGATAAGTTAAAAAAAAAAAAAAAAAGGGCAAATTGCAGGTACAAAATGCAGGGGGTAGCGGGCAAGGAAGTGAAAAAATAAAAGAATAATAATGGATAAAAATAATTGTCAGGACAGAAATTTAGTGATGATGATCATTTAATTTGGTCGTTGGCGATCCACATCCGGTTTGTTTTATTTTGAAGAGAACGTCATCTCTGTTTACCTCCAGCCAAAGACACCATTGAGCAGCACGTATTAGACATTTGTTGTTGTTGTGTGTTTTAGCCAAAAATAAAGCCCTTAAAAGTGAGTTACTGTGTATGTGGGTACGGACGGGTGTGTCTTGGACATGTATGAATGCGGTAGTGGGTCGGGTTGCGGTAGGAAGAGCTTCGACAGAAAACCAGCTCCTATCATTCACTTGTTACGTTCACAACCTATGCATCACTAATAGAATACAGTCTTTAACCTCATCCACTAACAAATAGAACTAACGTTTTAAACCTTTGACATTATTTTATTGAGCGACAAGAAATTAAACGTTTTACTTTAATATTACAAGAGCCGCAGCAGAAGGATGAAAGAGCCGAAGATTGCCGACCCCTGATCTATATCATATAATGCTATTTGAACTGTGTTGTACTAATCGAGACTAGTTAAAACATTGTTAAGACAGAGCCTGTCTCCTTCTGACACCCAAACATTTCTTGGTATGAACTATTCTCTGTTTTGACTTTGTTTTCACCATTCCCAGGCCTTTCCAAGACAGGCACCTGGTCTAACTCCTTGTCTGTAGCCTTGTTTTGGTTCCCCTTCGCTCTTTCCTTTTTCAATAAGACCCTTTTCATGCTTCTTTGCAAAACCTCTTAGCAACTGCTGTATGCCTCTGTATGACTTCATGTCATTTTTAAAGCTTCAAAAATAAAAAACCCAGAAAGACACTGAATGCCTTTTAGACTTTATTTTATCCTTTGGATGAATGTAGATAATTTTTTCTTTGACAGTCAACATCGCTAACTGGTCAGGTGGTCTAAATGTTAGAATGTAAACTAAACTGACTTTACATTCAAATACAACAGAGGAAAATAGTAACATCTCTTATACCCCTTTCCCACAAACCCAGTCCTAGTGTTGGTTTAATGTCACTGTATAGGCCTGTATACATCAGAGAGTGTTAGAAAGAAGCATAATAAAGTATAACTATTCTTATCAACATACCCTGTAACTAAACAACTATCAAAAAAATATCCCACATAAGTGCCACAAAAAACAGCTTTATATTTTTTACAGCTCAGAAATGTACTTATTTAAACTTCAGTTCTGTGTGTAAATGTACTATACCACTGGTTACACTTATGTTATCTGATCAGCTATCACGATGCCAGCATGCCTAACCAACTGTGACCATGACCACGATGGCCAGTACTCAGGATATGAGACTGAAAAGAGCCTAATGTTGGCCGGCCACAGTGCATCTCCTTCAAAGACCCTGTTGGAGTTCATTCAATGACCACAGTGAAGCTTTAGTGTGGTCAAATTTCTTCTTTAAATTTGTCAGAATGGCCCGTATGCAAGCTCTGGATCACAAACACTGAGTGTATCTTGTTGGATGCAATAATAATACCTCCCTCCCCAGCCACAAGTGCTTCTGGGTTCTACAAGACCTGTCTCTGAACCAGCCCTGGAAATGCCTTGGTGGAAAAAGGGCATCAGTGAGGACACCACACCAGACTATCAGTATTAACTGATCATGAGTATAGTATGTGTTACAGGAATAATGTTATCTAGTGCTGTAATAATTATCAGGATTCGTACACATTTTTTAAGGTCAAATTCAAGCACTTTTAAGGCTAATTTATGCTCGCATTATGTATGTAAATAGCTACGTCCATTTTTAACGTCGTCTTGTGTCATGCCTTTATACTTCCATGTGTCATGTACATTCAAATGAGCGTTTCTCAATCAATCCACTAGAGGGCACTGCTCTTAATTGCCATACTGGCCGAATATTATGAAGAAGAGTAAAATTTTTTGAGAAGAAAGTCAACAATAACAAACATGGTGACGACAGAGGAGGTTTTCACCAATGTGAAAACTAATTTGTTAAGAGTAGCTGTCATAAATATGTTGGTTGTTTTTAACAACTCACACACACTCTTTGAAAGCCTCTATGGAAATTATTCTGTTCAAATCTCAACAGTGCCTCCACTGTTCCTGGTGGTACCGTTTAATTTAGTCCATTTGGGTACGCATCCACAAGCTCGCAGAAAACAACAGAATTACCGTAATATATGCAGGAGACGGACAGAACGCTCCGTCCGCATCCGTCTTTAACATAGGGCATAAATGAGCCCTAACAGGTTATTTTCAGATTTTTCCAGCACAACATCCTTAAAAAAAGATAAATAAATTAAAAAAAATCCATATACATATACGTATATGTATACACAAATACATATACTCAAGATGTTTTTCTGGGTTTTTTTTTATATCACAGTGATGTACATTATTTTATTCTATAAATACCTAAAACTCTGTTTTTTAAAAGCCAAAGGGTTAGAAATTAAAGGAGAACACAAAATCTTATTCAAAAAATAAAGGGGAGCCACTTGGCGTTCTTCAGACACCCACACCAAGAAAGATTAAGATAAACCTGGAGTGGACCTGAACATTTTATTTTTCAAAATGTACCTCTCTGTAAGTCATTTTTGCTTGAGTTAATATTAAAAAAAATAAATCACATCAGAGTTATAATTTCAAGCACTTTCAAGCACTTAAACTAAAATTCAAGCCTTTTCAAGGATTTCAAGCACCTGTAGGAACCCTGAACAATGCAAAGATCATGGTCATTTCTCTTACTCTGGGAGGCGGGAGGTTGGAGCTGGTATCCCGTCAGCTGACACCAGCCCACTGGGTAGAGGTCAGGTGACTCGCAGTCCACCCACTGGTCATACTCGTCCTCCCACCCGTCAAAGTGGATCCTCAGTAGCCGGTGCACTATCCTCGTCACCGTGGCAACACACACCAGCCGTGGCTCCATCAGGTCCACGGCCTCTAGCTTCATGCCTTGCCGGAATCCATGATTAGGAACCTCCTGGAGATACACGGCATCGTGGACATTAAAATATGAATACTTTAACAGTACAGGCGCATAGTCAAGTAGCACAAGTCTGAGTGGATGAACCCTGACATGGAACATTAGTTTTTTGTAACAAAGAGCTGATCTTAGGAACTTCTATCAAATCAAGAGTTACAGGCATGCCAGAGGAATAAAAAAAACCATTATTGATAGAACTAAGAGATGGCGTGTCACCATAGCAACAAGGAATCAAAAAATAGAGCCTCTATGTTATTCAATAGAAGTGAAAAAATGTACTATATGTGTATTTATCTAAAAAAAAAATCAACAGCTACGTAAATAAATAGCCTGGTTATAGAAAAAATTTTTTTAATATACTACCATTGTTCTACATACATATTTACCGGTGCCCATGCAGTCAGTGTTTACCAAACTAATTGTTAATGGATTTTATTTATTGAACTGTAGTATGACAAGAACACTATGAGAAGGTACCATCAGCTTTAAACCTGTATGCAGTTGTGGAAAATTTTATTACACCATCAAAAGTCATCAAAAACAATGTTTATGCAATCAAGTACTAATTCCTGTGTGTATCAGGTGACTAAAACAAACAGAAAAAAAACATGGAATGTCTAAAAGCACTGTTTTTGTCAGTACAATGTCATAGATATTGATGTAAGGACTGATGTGATTGTGGCTATTACCAAGAAAACCATAGAAAATGGTTAGATATCAGCTCTGAAATTAAACTCTTATGAGCTATTTTTGTTATTATATTTCTCCAAACAAATGTACCTTTAGTTGTGCCAGGCATTAAAATGAACAAGAAATTAATGCAAACATAGGGTGGTCTAATAATATTTTCCGTGACTATACATGATCTCTGGTCATAAACAGTATGATAACTTAAACACAAAATGTTCAGCAATGTTTCTGTCTGTAGTCTGAGTTCAGAGCAGGAATGTACAGTGAGGAGTCAATGAGGAAATAAAGGAATTGGCAAGTACCCACAGTGAAACCCACAGGGAAACCATTAACAGAACAAACCTTGTTAAAGAGCTTGACAGGAGCAGCTATTGAACCCGTTTCTCTGAGGTAGTCAAACCATTTAAATGGCAGCTTAGTGTACCCTGAGGAACAGAAGCAGGAACATTAGGACGCACAAACCTACCACACATATCAGGTGCCCTATCCCGTAAAAAATGATGTTAACAAGAAAGCGTAATGTTCATGTTAGATTCATAGATGTTAGACATGTTGTATAGGGCTGGGTAAAACAACTGATTTGATCGATTTTGGATGGACTTTATTTTAATTTTGCGAAATCAAGTAATAGTGGATGACATTTATTTTTCAAAGCAGGACCATGAGTACCTGACACGGGTACCATCAACGCAAAGGTGCGGCTGGTTTCGTCTCATGGACCCCAGGACATCTAGATCTCATTCGCAACGGTTCTGGCGCAGGAGACGCGTGGAGGAAAACACCTCCAGAGGAGGTCCTTCCGGCCTCAAACTCAAACCAGCAATGCAGAGGAACTGACCACCGTGGCCGTCTGGTCAGTGGAGGCTCTCTGAGGCGGGTCACGGAAGCCGGTGGTTGTAAGAATATTAACTTGGATCCAAACTCAGCCAATCAGTGATAGCAATGCACCTTAACGCTACAAGCCACCGGCCATAAAACAGAATAAAGATAACCAAGACGTCTGTTCTGAGCCACTGTAACAACATGAAAATGTTTCTGTTCCACTCATTAGTTAAGAGTAGATTCAGCTACTTCTAAAATTTCAAATTTATTTCATTTCTAATGTCAATATTGATCTCAGTATTAATGTGTTGCATGGCTACGGTGGTCAAATAATCAAGTTACAGTTCAAAATTGTACTTTGGTATCACTAAATGAATCTGAATCAATTAATACTGAATCAAATCACTATCAGATTGAATCAAATCCTGCTTAATTGATTCACAACTTTATGAATCGAAATCGAATCAGTTATGGAAATTGGAGTGTGATACCCAGCCCTACTATTGTATAAGTACTGTCTTTATTTTGTGCTCTGTGGTCTTTAAACGTTTCAGTGTAAACTATTTAGGGCTATTTAACAGTGAAGATGGCAAAATATCTGCAGAAATAAACAGTGTACATTACCTCTAGGGGGCGTGAGTTCAATGTCATTGATTTCACAGAATCCGACAGGGAAGATAGAGGGGGAGGTGCCGTGGTAGCAGAACCAGTCTGATCCGTCCACCGCCTCCGAACCGTCAATCCCGATCATGAGGTACCCGTCTGCCAACACCTGCAGAGCAGAGCAGCTGGAGTCAGTGTGGGCTAAGGCGTCACATGAGGAACACAACGTACCTTGTGTAAATGTTAAATGTGCAGCCAGGACACACACTTACCTTTCTTACAGTGGCTACACATATAGCTGAGAGGTTGAGGGGGTCAATGGCTTCCAACTTCATTCCATCTTTGAACCAATCCCCACTCTGGTCCACATCTTTTACCTAAAAAAAAACAAAAATCAATTAACAAATATCATTTCTGCTGATAGTGGTCTCTCTCAAAAATACAAGCCATATTTGATGATGACTTACGACGAAATCACAGGAGCTATTGTTTCTCCAACTGTATTAATGGTTCATTCACATTATAGTTTGGAAATGTATGTTATATAATCTTTTTTTTAATTTAATAACACACCTGTGTCATGTACAGTACATAATAATAATTAAATTGCTCATTATAACACACCGACACCTTATCGTTGAGTATATGTAAATATACATGAGTTCAAGTGATAGGTTTTTAAAGTCTAATTTAGTATTTACACCTGTCTACTCCAAATTTAGGACTGAAAACTTAGTGAGCACTAAACAGAAGGTCACCTTTTGGAAGAGCGGTGCAGGAGCATCCATCTGTCCATCCATTTTTTTCGTGATGTCTGAAAAATACACAGAATAAAACTTTTAAAATAATTAATGGATGCATTGACATGACATCACAACAAAACCAGACTCATGTTTAATTCTACATCAATTAAATGAGTGATTTATTGATGTATAACAGCCTCTTATGCAGGGTTGAAAACTAGGACTTCATTCTCATTATATTATGACTATTCTCAAAATATTACAACTTCAATTTCAGAAAAGTATGACAATTTCATTAAATAATGATAATGACAACTTTATTCTCATTATTTTAGGATTTTAATCTTAAAATATTATGAATTTATTCTCACAGGGATGAGTGACTTCATTTTCTTATGTGGCCTTAGTACGCCATTCTAGACAATACCTGGGAATTTTACTTTTTTGACCTAGTTTTTCAAAATCTAAGTAGCTTTGGCCATAATTGCCACCACTTTCTAACACTTGAGTGAATATTAAAAATAAATACACAAATCACATTACAGAGTGAGAATTTCAAGCACTTTCAAGCACTTAAAACTAAAATTCAACCACTTTTCAGACCTTGAAAACACAACGTTGAAATTCAAGCACTTTCAAGGATTTTAAGCACCCGTTCAAACCCTGCTTAGAAAGCGTTAACGCTGTTGAGGACTGGTTTCAGAAGTACGGTGTGAACTAAAACCCACCGGATCGTTTGAAGCGGTGTCCGATGCTGCGGGACCAGCCGATGCTGTGGATGAGGGGGCTGAACATGTGGCACCAGAAGTCGTCGGACCCATCCTCGCTCTCCTCATAGACCAGCCTGAGGCGACCTCCGATCACCTGCTCCACCAGGGCAACCCGTGTCCGGCACAGGTAGTTCTTATCCACCACCTCGACCCGCATCAGCTTCTTAAAGGGGAACTGCATGTTCTCATGTACCTGGGGAGAAAACATTCGATTTAACAAACACAAGCCACATCTACAAACGGAGCTTTTGGAGCTTTCAGGGGTCTAACCTTGGTGTTAAAGTCAGGCGGCAGTGTTTTAGCTCCAGTGAGCCGCTTCACAAGAAAGGCTTTCCAGTTCGAGTATTTATGTTGTATACCTGGAGGGGAAATACCACAGGGAATTTTCACCACACATTCAAAACTGTGCACAGTTTATAAAGATGTGGTCATACTTGGCTTCAGACTCACTTTTGGGAGGTACAAGGGGTTTGCCACTAGAAGCACACCATCCGACGGGGTGCACCTCAGGGATGCAGAGATTACACCAGAAGTCCTTACTGCTGTCGTTGTCAAAGCCCTCGTATCGCAGGAGAGCCTTAAACCCTGGAGGACAAACAAATGAGCACAAATCAACACATTTAAGACATCTGTTAAATGAAAAACAAATAACTGTAGTTAATCTCCCTCATGTTTTTACTACCCTTCACACTGAATGCAAATAGTTTTCTGTTTTTGTCCATGTTTGTCTAATATTTAACTTATGAGGTGGGTCAATATATAACTGATGGACTTTTGAAGTTCAGGGGATATATCCTGCATACATATTTACTAAAAGTTAAAAAAAAAATTATGTTCCTTATAATCGTGTCCTTAAAAATTCCATAATTATTTAAGGAAACAATCACTTATTAATAAATGATTAACAAATAACTAATACATGACTAGATATACAAAAATTTCAACTACGTAACCATTCAAAATTAATAACCTTCTAATTTTCTAAACAATAATAAAATGACCTTATTCTAAAATGGTTTTGATTGCGTTCTTTTTATTTAGTTGAGATAATCATGACAGATATTTATTTTGTGGTAATATAACAATTTGTATCTGTGTCTGAGAAATAACTTACAACTAAGTTCTAATATATTGTGCAGCCTTATTTTATATGTTAAACAAATGGAAATAACAGACATTTAAAAGCCTATAACGATAAATCACTAACTAGGAGACGCCTTAAAACCATGTTATCCCAGTAGTCTTACCTGCTAGCTTAATGATTTCTGCAATCCAGTACACCTTGGTGGAGAGGCTGGTATCAGAGTTAAGCACTTCAATTCTCACTCCTTCATTGATGTCTCCCCAGCACGTCCCCATAGGGGCCTGAAGCACACAAGAAGCAGCGTAAAGCCTCAAACATCTCCTTCCACTGTCTGCCAAATGCCACTGCCCTGTCTCACTGACACATTTACTTACATGTTTGAAACAGCTGACCGGAGCTCCGACTGTGTTATTGCTACAGATATACCGCCCCCAGTCAAAGCTCTCCGCAGGGACCACTGTGACCAAGAAGAAAACAGTGTGAAGCTGCAGCTACATCTGACCTGAGCGGTGCTGTTAGCCATTATCGCTGCTGTCTAACAACATACCAGCTTTAGACTTGGCCTGGTTCTGTTGGCTCGCTTGGTACTGGGCGTAAGCTGCCAACTTTGCCATAAGAGGCTGTTTCTGTAAGACTTTTGCCTTTTTTGTTGGTGGTTTACCCTTAGAAATATCAAAGCAGAAATTTTCGCGTAAAAATGTACATTTATTCTTTGATATGGTGGATGATAGTAGGTTTATAATAAACTCACCTGGAGTCTTGCCAAGATGCTAGCTTTTTTTGAGTTTGAGGAATAACTTCTGGAACATGATACACTGCAGAAACGTTTAGTTTTGGAGTAGAAAGCATCTCGGACTCCAACCATACCACACATCTCACAGGTGGCTGTGGAAAGGAGAAGATGACACTGTTTAAGCAACCACTACATTCCACTAGTTGGTAATCACTGACGCACTCACAGGACAGGATATCAGATATTCGTATGCAGTTACAAGAGCATTTTAAAAAATGTTTAGAGTATAATATAATACTGCCCCGAGCCCTAATAATAATGGAGATTAGTTTAAGAAGCAATGTGAGCAGCAGAGTGAGCATATCTTTAGAATGTGGTCATCATAAAAGTACAGTAGTTTTGTCACAGGTTTTATTATGGTTTTCAACATGAGCATCAGCATAAATGAGTAAGAAAAGTACGATTTTATCTCAATGAACATAAGCACAGATTCAAAAAAAAAAAAATTGGACAAAACTGAGTTTTATAACATTTCCTTAACTGAGAACATGATGTATAGTGTCACATAGGAAACTAAAGGTT
>JAPTGZ010000012.1:26769801-26786949 GCA_029814645.1 Fowleria isostigma
AGAGCTTATGTACACCCACCCCCAGGTTCCCCACTTAACAAGCGTGGTTGCTCTTTGGTTACAAACTTTCTGTGAAGGTTCACCAACAGAATGAGACACAGAAGAGACAGTGACAGACCAAAACTTGTAATAATACTGATAATAATGATGCAAAATGTATAGGATAAAAATATGAGACGAGTTGTGATGAAATTAGTTGATAATTTTGTGCATATTTTACAACTTAATTTTTAGATTTTATATATAGTCACCTATTTACACTGAAAAGAAGAAGTTCTCCAATTTCATTGTACATTCTGTATGATGAAAATAAAGACCATTCTATTGTATTCTATTAGTTCTACGACAGTATGTAAATGTTGCTTTGATGATGTGCAATTTTACATTATCGAGTATTCAATACTGTCTCGAAAAAATAAACGGACGGTGCATACATAGACGGTAGAAAAGTGGTGCATCAAAGTCCTCATTTGCTGACTGTGTGCCTCAGAAGCCAATCAGTGGACAGGATTCAGTCTCATGGTGACTCCGGATGTTATCTCTATCCCCAACACTGATGATTTCTGGTAATCCGTCTTTTCACCGTTATAATGTAGTTAACGCTGTTGTGGATCATGTGAAGTAAGCTACTTTTTTTAAGACCAAAAACAAACAAACAAACAGCCTTTCCCGCTTAAGGACAGGTTGTAAAGTTTTCATACTAGAATCACCGGTATCCCATAGCAACGTAAACAGAACCACTCGCTCTCAATGGGAGAACACCTAGTCCGCAGGAAACGCGCACAGTTTCAAAAGCCTTTAAGATGATTACGAACACAGACTGACCATTCAAAGTATGACGAAACTTCAAACTTTTTAGAGACAGCGACAGAGGAAGACGAGAGTGAGACGGACACAGGAAACACAGAAGAGGAAGATAGAAGGACATTCAGCACAGGTGGAAAGGTTATGACCTGCCACAGGGCTTCAGTCCGGCCTGATGCTGTGGACAGACCAGTGTTTTAGACTCATACGCCAGTGTGTGCTGTAGTAACAATACTTGGTAATGTCTATTTGATTTAAAATATTTAATTAGGTTCACATTTTGATGTCATCTTAATTTGATAAGATTTATTTACAACTTTTTATTGATTTTTGGACAAAAGCTTAACCAAGACACCAATGATCAAACCTGATTTGGTATATTCTTCTGTGATTTATGTACATCCTGGACGTAAGTCAAGATATTCCTTTATTAGTCCCACAAGGGGGAAAGTTGAAGATGGTCATTGTTAAATTTAGACATAGAATATTGTTGGGGGAATGTTTTGCAGAAGATGTATGAAGTACTTCAAAAATTAAAATAGGAGCTGTTGCTCTGAATTGCTGTGTCTATCCATAGAAGTCTTGGTAAGCATGTAGAGTTTTACAGCATTTTTTTGTTTGAAAAATAAATAAATCACATTTGAAAGGATATCATCAGATGGTCATTATTAGAAAATTTAAAAAAAATAATTGACTTTTTTTTTCGCCCACCCCTGGTTTGTCCTGTAAAATGTTACAAAATTGTGACATTTAAATCACAGCTTACTACAGTCCAAGCCAGCACTTTCAGAGGCCAGCTACAGTAGAAAAACATTTTTACAACTATTTTACCCTTTACTTTCTCCTAAACACATCAATCATGCAACCTTTACCTGTATAAAACCTTTCATATAACTTAGTGCAGTTCATAGTGCCTCAAAAATGAGACAACGTGATTTTTTCATGGCCAAATTTCAATAGATGACTTAAACACTAAACCTGTGTAAAATTAGAATAAAATTGAGTAACAAATTAAATAACAAAAATCCATGTTACAAATCGTGTCAGTATACGAAAAACAGAATACAACTTCACCATGGTAAAACATTTTAAAAACAAAATAAAGAGAATAAAACAGTGGATAAATAAATGTGTAATGTATATTAACCGTAAAATCAAATGTTAAATGAAGTATTTGAATAATAGTAAAATGGTCCATCCGCGTTGAAATTTACTATGCATTTAGGCAGCAAAAACTAAATTTAAATCATAATTACTAAGACATTGAAAAAAAAAAAACTACAGCGAAAATATGCTGTTGAATAAAGTAACAGTGTGAGAACAGCAAACACAACCAGGAACCTTATCGAAATGTTTACTGTTATCACCGCTAGTCCACTTCCTCCTCTGAGCATCACAGGTGATACCCAAAAGCCTGTGATAACGTGAATTATTTAGTCAATAAAACTGAAACAGTGTTAAGCTACACGCATGCAAAAACA
Organism: Fowleria isostigma; assembly: GCA_029814645.1. NCBI lineage: Eukaryota > Metazoa > Chordata > Actinopteri > Kurtiformes > Apogonidae > Fowleria > Fowleria isostigma. Next base: position 26,772,087 of record JAPTGZ010000012.1, read on the forward strand.
TACTGAACTAAAATGCAAATAATACAAAATAGAATAAGCTAGCTAAAATGGAAGACAGGGGCGGCCTTTTTAAAAATAGCTCCTAATGCTAACTAGCATTAGCACAGCTAGCTAGCGGAAACCTGTTTTTCCAGTTTGCAGTCACAAAACCAAACAACAATATAATTGTGTAGGTAACGCACAAATACACGTGTGCATCTAAAATTACTGTGGGGTTATTTTTATTGTACTCAATGTATGCTTGGAGCACGTTTCAATATTTAATACTAAGTGAAACAGCAGCTAGCTACCATAAAAAAAAAGATAACAACAAAGGAGGAGCGCTAGCCTAAGCAAATCCTATGTAGTCGGAGGATCGCGGCCCTAAAATGTTTAAAATAAACTCACCAAATCCCTTGTGTCTTCCATCAGCCCTTCATATAGATAACGTTCTAGTTAACGGTGCAGCCCAACACAAATTAAACCCCCTGCGGTGGGGATACGTTTAGCTATGAAATACCAAAGTCTAAATGAATACTACTAAGCAGGATATCAACAAATTACTCTGCTGCGTTTGCGCATGTGCGAGCGTAACCTACTTTCCTGTGATTGGTCAATCCGGAATGGAGGTCATCGACCGATGCAGAAACAAAACAGTGGACTCTGCAATGGAAATGAATGAATGACCACTTGAGTTTAAAACACTCGTTCACTCCCGTGACTCATCGACAACATAAGCACGAAGGACTTCTAATTTCAACACTGTTTTATGTTACTTACAGTGTCAATATTTCTGACTAAAAATACTATTTGCTTTATGCAGTTGAAGCTTGACAGTAAACTCTTCATAATTCTTCAAAGGTGAGCCTAAGGAGTGGATGACTATGTATAGTTTTAAAATAATTGAAGGGATGTAAGGAGACAAAAACAATGTTTAACCCATAAAGACCCAGCACTACTTTTGTGTCAGTTCCCAAATGAAATTTTTCTGTTTACCCTTTTTTAACCCATAAAGACCCAAAGATCCACCATCTACTACAAACATCTGATATAAAGTTTAATCCCTGTAAATAATGTGTAAAATACAATTATTCATCGTTTCATGGTCATCAGATATGACTCATTTGGACATTCAGAGGTCTGCAGTTACCATGGAAACACCATCATCTTCTACATTAATTCACCAGTAAAACCCATGGAGTTGGATCAGTGACAGTGGATGGACACACTGGAGTTATGTTTAATGATTTTGCTGAAAAAGTCACTTTTTCTTGAGTTTTCTCTAATTTTGATATGATAATCCTTTACTTTACTCTAAACTTTTATGAACATCTACATGATCAGTGAATTAAATGTTGGAAAATAACTGATTTTTACTGGGTAAAACAAAATACATAATATTAGAATAAATGGCAATGAATCACTTAAGGAGAGTTAAATATAGAGGACAAATCTAATTGGCGTCACAAATGTCATACTTGGTCCTTATGGGTTAAGACACAATATGAAGATTTTATAAACCATATAAAGTGAAAATTATATAGAAGACATGAGAAAATGAAAATACTGTTTAAAAAAATTCAACAAATGATCTTCAACAGTTGCTTGTGGGTTTAAATAGCTCTTTTTGGTAAGAACATGACAAACACCAAGCAACAGAACATTTCATAAATCTATATAAAAAGTGTTCAATTTTGGTCATATTACTAAAATTAAAATATAAATGTAGAAAAAAATGTATGGAGAATGTACACAACACACCCTAAAGACAACATCTAAATGAATGGCACTGATATTTATCATTGTAGATTGTAATAAATACCATTGTGTTAACTGTGTAACTCTGTGTGAACAGCATTTGAACTTATGACAGACGCATCATATGACATAAAATAAATCCTTTATTTTATATATAGTGCAATTACACTTCTAAACATAGTCTTTTGTCCTTAGTTAATGACACAATACATGTCACGTTTTCTTACTCAACGGACCACATTCAATATTACTTTAATTTCAAAATAGAACTTATGAAGCCAATATATAGGCCCTTAAATCTTTACATATATATGAGTAGAGGAAAAAAAGCTAGAGTTAGCCACAAACCAGTTGCATTCCACTGACTCATATCACAGTGCTTTTCAGTAATAATACTGGCTTTCAGTTTTTGTTCCACTCTTCATTTCTTGAACACAAAAAACATAGTAACAACACATTTAAGCAAAGCAGCATCGGGTCCAACAGAACAACATGAAGGCAAAACAAATCAATTCGGTAACAATAGTAAAGTGAATATGGCTGGAAGAACTGTTGCACGTGGTCGAGGAGGTAAGGCTTCACCATGAGGATTTATGTGGTTGAGTTCAGGTCAGACGAGGAAACGCACCCTTCATCGCTGATGCTGAGGAGCGGACGGTCAGTGCTGCGAGAGTCAGAGTCGTCACACTGTTGAAGCTTCACTAATCTTTGCAGCAGAAAATGTTGAAATTCACTGAGACGGCGGCACAGGAAGCAGTACCTTGACATCGACGTATGTCTTTGGTCTCAGAGCAGCTCGTCCCCTATGACGTCATCAACGCTTCCTGAGATTGAAGCAGCTTCTAAATGGAACAGAAAAAAAAAACAACACTCATATTAGTTGTTGCAACAAGTGGCAACATTTGAGCACATTGTGTCTTAAACTCACCCAAGTGCAATCCCTTAGTCTAGATTGAAAATGTAATAACGTACTAACAAAAACACTGTAATGGAGTCACTATTTGGTGTCAATTTAAATGGTTTTCTCACTAGTGAAATAGAAATCAAACACTAATTTGTACATACTGTATTTGCACATAATATGGTGACAACTACAGAAGAGGATTAGGGCCACTGGGAAATAAAAAAACAAAATAAGGTTCAATCCATTTTTTATTATTATTCTGAGATTGAAATCAGAATTCTGAGAAAAAAAAGTCTGTTTTTCCTCATAATTCTGACTTTTTTCACAATATAATAATATTAATAATAAAAAATATATCTTGGACCTTAATTTTATACTTTTTTTCCAGTGGCCCTAATCCTCTTCCGTAGACAACACATTGGCTTATTCAGATCATGTAATTCCAAGTTACTGAACACATTTTATACAGTTGTTTTGTTCAAGGGAAATCAGGGAGGAAAAAAAAAACACTAGTCAGCCTCTATATGAAGGTAAAATATCAGTAATGTCAACAACTTCTCGACTCTGATCACTTCAAGTCATATAGAAACAAAAACATAAAAATAAAACTCTGGTCTCAGAGGAAATTGTGTGCTGCAACAATTATTGGCATGAGGTTTTAAACTCAAAAAATCAATAGCAGTTTTCTCTTACTAAACAAAACACTGTGGTTTGACTAGTCTGAAAGTATTACATTTTTCCTTTTTAAATACAAATACCTTTCTAGACTACAGGCTAGACAGTGACATACTTTGCTTAAACAGTCAATTAGATGCAAACATTAACTAATGAGTTAAACTCAGCTTGAAACTGAGGGGAGCCTCAATCTTCACAACTCGCAGAATCCAAATGAAACCCCTAGAAGTCTTTAAAACCTGATGTGTGACTGCTGACACACCCTGCGTATATGCAGTTTGGATGGCTGCACCTCTTTCACTGTTTGTGCAGTTGGAAACATTCCAATGGTTTCTGAAACCTGAGATGTTGCACTTCACAGACTTTATTTGGATCCTTATGGTAATTTCACTCACGCTTGTACTAGAAGCTGGAGAATGAGTCGTTTTAGCTGTTTAATTATAACATGCACTGAATTGTAAATGACTGCTAGCTTTTAAAAGTTTGAAGTGCTCTGGAAAAATGGGCAGAAGGACTCAGCATATTTTTAGTAACTTTTAATGGTCAAAATAAGAAAAGAGTTCAGACAGACCATTTAAGGCTTAAGGTTTAAAGGGTTAATATATACTGGTGATGAGAAGTAGCTTCACTTTTGCACGTGTACAGAATAAACAGGGTTTCTGGTGTGGTGTTCTTTGATTTTGACACCACAGCTTGTGCTCAACTACCAAACATAGCACAGAAGTGTTGGACAGATGGATCAACTCTTCTTCATGAAACCTAACTCCTCCATAAACTACAATGGATTATATTTTTTTAAGTAACATGTTAATCAATGAGCTTTCAAAGTTGTTGATAGACATTCTTTACAATTTTTAAACCTTGTAGTTTCACTGTGCCTTAATCTGTTTGGAGTGCAGTATCTCTCCTTCTATGACAGAAAACCAATCGCAAAACAGTAAACTATTCACGCAAGGTCGAGACAGAGTTTACTTTATCAGGTCAGATGTTTTTGACCTGTTCTTAAGTCATCCAGTGGTGATTTTATTTTCAGGCTCCACTATTTCAGTCCCAGTGCCACCAGTAAAGAATAGCAGATCCATTTGAATGACATGAAACCAGTAGAAGACACCAGTGCTCAATGATGTGTGTAGCGGCTCCAGAAAGGACCCGGATTATGTGAATTCACCATCAACATGTACCTTCACTGTCTGGAATATGAGCAGGGATAACAAGTTAAATCTGCCATCTGTCCCATTTCCTCTGGTTTTCAAGTGTCATTTCCCGATGTGCTCCTGTTTGTAGGCCACACCACGCCCCGGTAAACAGTCTGACGTCTTCATCTGGTGCTAATTCAAATGTTTTTTCTTGTTTCAGGATCGACGGGGTCATTCACAACCAACTAACCAAGACTCTCACAGTTCGTGTCATGATTTTTGGTGAAAAAAATAGAATAATGTGAAAAATTCTTACAGACATGCCTGCAAAGTCCTAATAATCACTACTCTAACCCATTTCTTGGTTAGAAAATAGATATGTTCAAATTAACCCATAAGGACCCAGTGTGACATTCACTTCCTAAATTAATTTTTCTCTATATTTAACCATCCTTAAGTGGTTTTTCACCATTTATTGTAATATCTTCTATATTTTGTTTTTATATTTAGTTAAAATCATGTATTTTCCAACATTTAATTTTCTAATCATGTAGATGTTCAGAAAAATTTAGAGTAAAGTTGAGGATTATTATATCAAAAACAGAGAAAAATTAAGAAATAGTGACTCTTTCAACAAAATCTATCATTACTAAACATAAACCCAGTGTCTCCATCCACTGTCATTGATCCAACTCTATGGGTTTTACTGGTGAATCAATCTTGTAGAAGATGATGGTGTTTCCATGGTAACTACGGAGCCTGAACTGTATTTTACACCAATTATTTACATGTATTAGGAGATCAACAGGGATTAAATAGTTTATATCAGTATATAATTTTGGTGGATGTGGATGTTTGGGTCTTTATGGGTTAAAAAGCATAAAATGCCTTTTTTGAAATAAAAAAAGGTTAATTTTCAAAAATTAATTGCTATTTCATCTCACTTTCTTGTAATTAAATATTGATTCCATTTAGTATTAATATAGTTCTATTATAACTATAAGTTAAATTTCTCCTTCTGAATTCTATGTGGTCGAGGCATGAGTTTTCGTCACTAACTGCCACAACTTCAACTGTTACCGTCCATCTGTGGTGTTTGTGGTGTTAGTTTGTTTCTAGCAGGTTCTGCTCTCTGTCTACAGTCTGAACTGCATTTCTATCAAAGTCAGAAACTTCTAATCCCACTGTTGTCTCTAAGGAAATTTCCATCACTCCCCTGTATCCCATTGTTCTCTTTGCTGACTCCACAACAGCCAAAAACTCTCTCCATATTCCTCACCGTGGAGTCATCAGTCATGTAGGCGTGGGTAAATGTGGAGGCTGTGCTCACGCAGCAGTTCAGGATACTGTCCTCCTACATGCATGTTCAGCACAGTTGCATTGTCCGTGTTTGTCTCATCACTGATTAATTCCCGAATGCATTAGGTCCGCATAGGAAGTGGAGGAAGGAAAAGGAAACTTGATAACTTTGATGTTGGTTAATGAGATGAGTCACTTTGATACGATGTTCTTCTGTAGCTGCTCACATGATGAGTTTTCTTTTGCTTGTTATGGGCCTTAAATTAACCCCAACCCCCAAGAATACAGAAATATATGTTAAGATAGGGGCTCTCAAAGTGGGGTACGTGTGAAGAAGCCCAGGGGAAACTTGAATTTATTTTGGGATAAATCTATTAAATAAGTCATAATGCACCATATACAAAATAAATAAGTAGAATTGAAGCTGAAATATAAAACACAATAAATACATTCATATAATAGTTTTGTTGTCAATCATCTTGTTTAGACTTTGGTAACATTTGAAGACTATTTACATTTTATGTTATTAAAATGAGTTTATTTGAACACATTAGTCATTATTTTATGTTGATGAAAGGTTCATTTGTTAATTAATGACCAATTTACTTATTTTTCTTATCAATGAAAGAAGGCACTTTTCAGTTTATATTTTGCACAAATTTTACTTTAAAAAGTATATTATTTTTTAATATATATGTTGTTTGTTCACAAAGTTTTGTAATAAAGATAAGATGAAATAAACACCAAAGATGCTTTGCTACAAGCAGAGACTGCAGGAGCAACTAAGGTTGTGGAAATTTAAGAAGATAAAGATATCATGCTGATTTATACATATATTTATTCCCCATATGTTAAATGTGCTTAGAAAGATTTGATTGTTTATATATTACAGTTAAATATATGCTATTTGTTTACAAAGTTTTGAAAATACAAACCAACTTTGGCACAGGAACAAATTTGGCCACATTTTTTTTTTATCAAACATGCTGAAGTGAGAGAGTTGGGGGTACTTGGAAAAAAAAAAGTATATTTCAGGGGGTACGCCACTGTAAAAATCTGAGAACCACTGTGTTAAGACATAATTTGCATTACTTGCGGCCCAACTTTCTTTTACTGGACTCACCTGATAAGCTGATACAGGAGAGACTTAGCTCTGATGACGCTCCTATCACGTCATCCTACACAGGGTCATGAAAGAAACATGGAATTAGAAATTAATTAATGGTAAAAAAAAAAAAAAAAAGGTCCCTGAATGTTAAAAAGGTGGCTGAAGGATCACAATTAACAACAAAAAAACCCATCCTGCTTAATTTGCACAGATGATAATTCACTGAGACTCACCAGCATCCTTTGCAGACAGCCCAGATTGTCTCCTTCAGTTTTTCCATTCATTGCTTCCAGAAAGCTCGTAGCATGTCCGAGCCTAACAAGCTCCTCACCGATGTCCACAGTCTGAAAAGAAATGTGTTAGTAACTATGTACAACAACAACAGATGATAAAAACATGCTGACTCACCTTTCCATCACTGCTGTCATAGAGTTTGACACTGGGCCATGAGGAGATTTCTGAGTGGGAGTAGCTGCACAGTTTGGCCTGCAGGGGTCTCCACAAGGCACAATATGTCAACTGGTCAAATTTATCCAGAGCCTCCTCAGTCCACACCTCCCCTGGAGAGCAACAGAGACAATATTAACCAGATTTCAAAAAAGCTGAAGCGTCAAAAAGATAATTCAGTAAGTTCTTAGTTAGTAGTGGTATTCATAGGTTTATGTCTGTGTGATACATTAAAATAAGGGCTTTACCTTTTGGTCTCACTCCCGCCAAGTTGCACTCAATAGCTTGAAATGGCAAGCTGAGGAAGTCACTCCTGCAAGGTTAATGCAGCAAAAGCAAAAGCTGTTAACAACAAAGCTCTGCGACGGTTTAACTGAAGCCACATTCAAATATTTACTTTCTGCAGGTGCATTCAAGTATAGCCACAACATGCTACTTCCTGCCCAAGCTCCTTGTGGTTGTATAAACAATTAAACACTTGGATAAAGAGCACAGTGCTTGTCTTAAGATCAAACCTAAAAAAAGGCTCAGGGAAACCACCCATAATTGTGTTATTGGTGAAGCTAAGCCAGGCGCTGCTAGACTCAAAAAGGCTCATTCAAGGTGAGCCGAAGTGCACAATGAAGGCAAGAGCTCAGTGCATGATGGGAAAACACCTGGCTGTATTGACAGAAATACAACATGTGAAGACGTCCTGCTCATTGCTAAAGATTTAAATGTAAGTACTAGGGGTGTGACAAAATAGTCATCTCATGAAATGAAAGGAAAAACGATACAGGACTCACAATACAAAATAAAATCACCTGATGAAGATAATGAATTTGATGAAAAACAACTTGACTGTAAAGTTGAACAGTGTGACTGTGTGGGTGTGTTTTCTACATATTATACTAAAAGAATGGGGAAAAAAATGCCAATCTCACTGCTTCTTTTAAATACAAACATAAATGACAATGTCATGAAAACTTCTGTCTTAGTAGGCAGTGGGAGGAGCTTCTCTTTGTGGTGCCATTGCAAATGATACATGATGCTTGTTTTTCTGATCTACCGTACGCATTGTAATGTGTGTTGAGTCTAAAGCCTGTGTCTGCTGTCTATCACTCAGGGGTAGGGCTACCCCAGACATGCATGTCCAACATGAGCAGGAGTGTGGGAAAGAGAAAAAAACAGAGACCACAGCAGATTGTCTTGTGCAGGGTGGATCAAATGGTACATCATCTTCCCGTTGCACTACTAGCGTCCACTATTTTCTCGTCTTCCTACATTTTAACAATAGGTGAGAGCACTGCTGCAGTCGTCCAGAGGGTCAGAAATCATCAGTCTCAGTGCGCAGCGCCACTTCAAGTTCTTGAAACTTTTAACTTGATTTTTATTTCTTGCGTATTTGAAATTTTTTTATTCCATAAAATTTTGTGACACCCCTAGTAAGTAGTGCTAGCTGCTGGGTTTATTCCCACAACAAATACATGTTTTACATCTAACTTAAAGCCCTTTATTGCCAAAAAAGATGTATTAGGAAAAATTTCAGATATATTCAACTTTATGTTCCCGCTGAAAGATACGACAGGATGTCTGACTTCTCTCCTCTGTGCTCCGAGGTTACACTTACCTCATGCGGCGCAGGCTGTCTCTGGGCAGCTCCCCGTTGTCTCCAAAGTCAACGTAGTAAAGGTCCACCAGCCCTGATGCCAGGGCTCCCAGGACCCTGGCCCGGTTCCATGTGCCATGATCCCGGTATGGAGCAGCCACAATGTCCCCCACCACAATGCTCTCCACGTTCTGCTCCTAAAAACATTTAACAGTGAAAGATTTGTGCTTTAATTGCAGTTGAAGAGATGGGTCTATCTTGTGCAGGTAAGAGGATTTTTCTGGCTGGTCCAGTGTTGAAGGAGTAATATTTAGCTTTTTTAAATACAATTATGCGTTTTAAAACATTTTCCTGTGGTCTACATAAACTGTAAATGCTATGCTTGGGACTGAATTCTTCATTAATTCAACTCCACAGGTCCATCTTCAACCATAATTCTGAGTAATGACATCACAAAGGTGGTTTTGAGTGCTGGCTTGTTAAATACAAATGAGCCACTTCACATCCCACCTCCTCCTTTGACTGAGCTGCTCTGTCAAACAACTGAACATTTTAGATAATCGAATCAAAATTTGGACATATTTTCAGTATGAATTACAAAGGCTCCTGCTGTCAAACAATTATGTCATAGAGAAATGTTCATCAGAAGTTTTGACCTTATATGTGCAAATGTCGTCACATAACTAGTTATAGACGTAACAAATTAAGAAAGAATTAAAACGGGTTGTAGATTTTTTGCCAAAGTGAATATAAAGACAAATCTGCAGACTTGGAGGGTTCACATTCAAACTTTATGAACCATTAGGGTCCAAATACACAAATAAATGAACCAAAAACTAATAAAAGTGGGTTTAGCAAAATATGAACCTTTTTAAGTGGTAATTTTAAGTCATTTTAATCCTTACTGTGGGGTTGCCACTGCTGTAAAAGCGGGTCATCTCTTCTGTCAACTTGTCCAACTGGAGAGAGCGGACCCCCAGGATCTGGATCCAGAAGTGGTTCGGGTTCTCTGACGCAGAAACATAAACCTCAAGGTGTTCATCAGGCTGGAAGCTCAGGTCTGGGCTGGGAACTGAAGAACAGCAAGCCACTGGGTTATTGTTCTATTCTTAACCCCAGCCATTTCAATCAAAGCTATTACAGCTCTTACTAATATTAATCAACTCAACTCTAAAACCAACAGATAATATTCAAAATTCAGCAGTAAATGATCATAATTATTTGTTTTCTTTTCCATTTTTTTTTTTTTTTTCAATTTGTGATACATTTGCTAAAAACAAGACAAATGTAGCATCATAAGGACAAATGTAACCAATACATGGTGTTCTTTAAACTGGTTTGCATGAATGAACATGGGTTAATTTAGTGGGTTTTTTTTTTATTGTAGCTAATAAAAAACTGTAAATAAACTTATTGTCATGCCTCAGTCACAACAACAGGATGGAGACTCACTTTCAAACTTGGAGATTTCAGAGAGTGAGTCAGTGGACACACTCTCCTCCTCATTGCTCTCTGTGTTGATGCTGTGAAACTCATCTGTCTTATCAGACATCGATTGTGGTTCTCCTGCGGTGCCATTGGCGTGGACGGGTCCATTTTTCTCTGCTTGTGGAAAAGTACTGTTGTTGTTGTTGTTGAGGCCCAGGGGTACGTCAGTCTCTTCGCACTTTGCAAGTTTGAGACTCTCCACTGCTGTGGTGCGTCGTTTCTGGCGCAGAGCAGATGACTGGGTGATCTTTGTCCGCACCAACATGTCCTCCCTGACTTTTTCTAGAATCAGTTCCTGTGCGCACATCACAAATCCATCTCTGACATTCACTCTTAGACCTCAGATGAATGAGAGTAAATGAACAGGTTGTGCTCACCTTGGCCTGCTTCACTTCCTGTCGGCTGCCTGTGATGGTGATACTGCCCTTTGCTCCTGGACCCTGTGTTTTCTCTTTGGAACAGTTCACTTTAGCCCCTGTGGTCCTGGTGATCTGTTTCAAACTCTCTCCTCCACGGCCTGACACACACAGAGGAGTACAGATGTGTCAGCACATGGGACAGAACAACTTGGATGTTACTGTCCAACAACTTGGACTTCATGTTACCATCTGACATGGTTTCATGAAACACTGAAAAGGAATGAGGACCTTAAGCTGGATTTATACTCACATGGACATCATGGGTCACTACCTAAGCCGTCACTTCGACCCGCAGAGCCTTGACATGCACTTCTTCCAGATTTTACCTATGCGGCACGGCAACGCAGAGACACCACCTCCTGGTTGGCCAATTTATGATCATGTAATGATGTGACGAGTTCATTTGTTTTTGTCTGTTACTTTTTTGCTCCTGATAAACCTGTGTGGTTATGCTCATTAATAAACTCAAATAATTTAATTAAACTCTACCTTTATTTGATTAAGACAATCAATATTATGAGATTTTGGTATTTTCCGTTGGTTACCTTATTTTCGTTCAGCGGTCCATGACCCATCTTGACGTTATCTCTTTCTCCATTGTTTACGCTGTAATAATTTTAATAGAACTATAATATGTTTCTTGACTTCTATGAGCTCATGAAGACAGGGCTTCGTATCGGCCACTATTAAAACCAGGACATGCCAACGGGAAGATATCCTAAAGATGGAAACAACACCACAGAGTGGAGTTTTAGTTTTAAAACCCAGCCGATACTAGCACTACTGCCACCTTCCAACTTAAAGGGAAGCTACAACACTTCCTAAAATGACTCTGCCACAGTACGCTGGAGTGCGAGGGCACGCTGTGGTGGTGTCAGATAGAAATATCTATGTGACGCAGAACTACGGGCGACTATAAATCCAGCTTATGACCTAGAAATGTCTCAAACTGAAAATGTTAGAAGTTACCTATAATACGTCCAAAAGCAGTCTGAGGAACCTCCAGAACTTCACTTGCTGGTTCACAGTCTGTGACTAGGTTCTCCAAAACGCAGCGGGCCAACAGAATCTGTTCCTTTGAGCCCTGCAGCTGGAAACACACAGCTGTCTTACAGCTGGACGAATCAGAGTCAGAGTCTGACAAAACCTGGACATGTGCACCAGACTTCTGGGTCACCTGGAAACAAAAAAAACAAGAGATTTACACCAACCAACATCACAAAGTCATGTAACAGGTAGAATAGCAAACACACAGATAAACTGATAATGTGATTCCTGAAGGAATATTTGAATATTAAAAATCATGTTTGGCAATACTTTTGCATAATTCTTCGACACTGTCAATACATATATACAAACTGATATCATCATCCCTTTATGTTGACATTTACATAGTGTAAATTGTGCAATAATATTACAAAAACACTTTGAGATGAAATATCTATGAAACAAAAAGGCTTGTATACTTTGAGCTAGAGCCATGTGCCCTAGTTTGTTAAGTTTCCCAACAGTGGTTATACTGTAACTGTTGCATCATGTTACAGAAAGTTGTCATAAATTAGCAACAAAGTAAAGCGTAAACATTCTTTATCTTCAGACCAATTTAGGTCTGCTACTCACCATATCTAAGAACTTGGCCTGGCATCTGGATATGTTCCTGTAAACTTCTACAGGAAGCATCATCTTGGACACCTCAAAGTCAGGGCCCTGGCCTGTCATGGTCAAATGAATAAATATCTAAATTAATCAGAAAATAGAATCTCCTTCTTCATTTTATCAAGTCAAATGTCGATGTGAGCACTTACTGTTACTGGTGGTACTTATATGTCGATACACCATGTAACCCACTGTGGCCCCGACAGAGAGCCCTGCAGCCAGAGCCACCATTTTTCCCGAGCTCATGGTGGTCTTGTTCCCCTCCTTCACTGCATCCATTATACGCTGTGCACACAGCGGGACGCTCCACCTAAAACACAAACATAGTATTACTCTGCCTCCACTGATCATATAAAAATGTTCACATCTATCCAGCAGATGCACCTTTTCTGTGCAGACTGTCCTACATACTTACCAACAGGAGTCACACAGATTGTTATGGATATATACTGTATTGTATATAATGGCACCAAATTTCAATATTTTTATGAAAATGTGCATGTTTAAAAAAAAAAAAAAAATTCTCCTGACACTATCACTGTTGTGGACAATATATCACATATCATCTGTCACTCTGAATCCCACCTCTACTTACCAAATATGTCAGGCCTCTGTTATTATTTTACAAATGTAAAAAAAAATATTCACAGCGATCAAAATGTATTAGCTGCTGTTATGAAAATTCCACAGTGTTTGGTTGTCTTGCTGGACAACTGTATCGTCATGCAGCACAAAAATGAAAGCGCAATGCAGCCTGAATTCAAACCAGTACATCAGGTGTTCTCAAACATCAGCAATGGTAAACCCCTTATTCTCTGATACCTCTTTTTCATCAATATGCCCTTGGTGTTGATTCTGGGCTGGCAGCACTTCATCTTAGAAAAAGGAGAGTAAACATCCTGAAATTTGATGATTATTTAATATGCCTGATAGCACCAGAAGAGCAATTAAACTAATCTCATTGTTAGATGGTGCACATAATACTATGTTAGTTATTAAAGATTATGCTGCAAGATAAGCATCTTTAAAGGTACAATATGTGACATCAGTGTGTGTCATTGTAGAGGAGCAGAAGACATTTAGAGGTGAGTATAAGTCACCATCACCATCCAAGTCCAACATGAAGCTTCCTCCAAGAAATCAGCCTAAGGCTTACAGGATGGATTGTAGACAAGTCCGTCGAGGCTCTCAATCATTTAACTAAATTATGATCCATTCAAATGTGTAAATTTTGTCATCATATTGTGCCTTTAACTGAGTAATGTTCCTCAATTCTGTAAACTGGTCATAAGGACCCACTGAGGGGGCCCAGACCCCACTTTGAGAACCACTGCAGCGGAAATTTGCATGATGCAGCCTTTTACCACATCCAACTACACCACTTTGCAGACTATTAGCCTGCAAAAACGTGCACAAGCAGTCACACACATACAGAAACTAGGCTTCTAAATGATCAAACATTTAGTGTATTTTGTTTACATCCACACACAGCATGAAGCCAAACTGCAGCAGCCCTGACCCTGAATGCACAACAAAATGCACCATAAGCTGCTGCATACAATAAAAATGATTTCCTGTAGTTGGGCGACCTCCAGCCATTCCAGTAAAATGTCAAAGCGATCATAAGAGGCTTTAATACCTGCATCTAATTCTTTCTGAGGCTTATAATGTCATGCTGCTCATACTACGACTCACGCACTGTAACAGAATGCACTGGAGGTAAGCCAACAGTGAAGAGGATCGGACCACGGAGGACTGAGGAACACACAGCAGCACCATGCAGATGATGCGTGTCTCACTGGGAGAGGAGGGCTCTGGGACTGTAGTTGAGAAACACATGGGATTTGGACACGCCCACGTCCATCTCTGAAGAATCGTGACAATAAGACACAAATCTTCTCCAGTGTCTGGTCTGTTTTATTGTTTACATCCAAGCTCAAAGACTACTGACAGACAGGTAGAAGGGGAGGAAAGTTTGTAACAGTTCATGGCTGTGCTGCTGCAGAGGAGCTGATCAGAAATCACAACAGACTCAGTCAGTATTATGGTCTGTCTTGTATGTAGGTTACAGACTAATTAACCCATAAGGACCCAGTGGGGCATTTGTGGCACTTCCCAAATTAATTTTTCTCTATATGTAACTGTCCTTAAGGGATTTTTCACTATTTATTGTAATATTGTCTTCTGAAATTTGTGTTTTTTCAGTGAGAAGCAGGTATTTTTCAACATTTAATTTACGAATCATGTAGATGTTCATGAATGTTTAGAGTAAAGTTGAGAGTAGTTATATCAAAAACAGAGAAAACTGAAGAAAAAGTGACTTTTTCAGTAAAATCTCATTAATTGAACATAAACAAAGTGTGTCCATGGATTCAACTCCATGAGTTTTACTGGTGAATCAATGTT
>JAPTGZ010000012.1:26830786-26848163 GCA_029814645.1 Fowleria isostigma
CTAAGTATTGTACATGAGTGTACAAGCTCAAAATAAACAATAAATTAATAAAATTAATATTTCATGATCAGAAGTCAGTTATTATTGGACAGAAAATACCCTTTGTTTTCTGATAAGACTGTGTACTTTGGCCACATATCTGTGTGGGAAAAGGCTTCTCCTCACTTCCTGTCATAAAAACTAAAATACAGAAGCAGGATGGATGCAGAGGCACGGCTGAGTTTGAGCTGACCTCAACAAAGTCGGAAATCACAGCCCTGAGTAGATTTATGTCGTCTGTCAATAGTCCCAAATATCCCAAACATTTATTTCATTCTGTTCTATTCTTATTCTGTTTTTTGTTTTTTTTTGAGTGTCCATGTTTTTCTTCCGTTATGGGGATGTAAAACTAATTACATAGTCACATTGTGGGGACAGAAACTGATGTTAAACAGCTACAATGTTAAAATCAGTAAATGTCAGGGTTAAAACTTGTCTTGTTTTAATGTTAAGGTTCAGTTTTGATAAAAGTCCCTTAAAGCATGAAAATCTCCTAGTACAGTGGTTCTTAAACTTTTTTACAGCGGATTACCCCCTGACATATATATTTTTAGCCAACTACCTCCAACTCTCGCTTCAGCAATTTTGACTTAAAAAATGAGGCCAAATATGTTCCTGTGCCAAAGGTGTCTGTTTTTAATTTTCAAATCCTTATAAACAAACATATATTTAACTTGAATTCAATATATTAAAAATACTAAATGTTTATACATAAATTTTGTGTGTAAAATGTAAACTGAAAAGTACCCTCTTTCATTGGGGTGTGTGTTTTTAAAACCATTGAAATGAAATAATGTCAGGAGTGTCAATTTTAATATACGAGTATTTATTACAACAAAATGGATGGAATTTATTTTGACATGTCAAACACTGTTATAAAATGGACAGTTTAATTTTGATATGTATAATATTTTGCATTTCGTGCAGGATTGCTTAGCATTTATTTTGACTTTGTAAGATTTCAGGAACTGACATGAAACTTTGTGATCAGTAGAAAAACAGAGTAAGGAGCCAGAAATTCATCCCACTACTTTTCAAATTTATTAAGTTTTTTAACTTTAAAAAAAAAAATTTAAAAAATCTTTTTTTACTATTCAAAATAAAAAATAAAATAAATATTGTGTTTTATATTTCAGTATTAATTCTACTTATTTTGCATTCAGCATACGATTAATTATTTTATGAATTTTTCCCAAAAAATTTCAAGTACCCCCTGGGCTTCTTGTAAGTACCTCCATTTGAGAAAGACTGTCGTATCATGTATTCAGCTGAGGCAACAGCTCTTGTTCTTCTCATCTGTGCAGTGGGTCTGAGGCTGACAACAGTCGACAATGAAGCATATTCGTGTCAGGAATACATTTGCCTTCAGTGTGAGCTCTGAATACCTGAACAGGAGCGTTTTCGCAGTCGTAATGGTGACTCTTTGTGTGCTAAATAGAGGTGGTACATAATATAAAATGTTTAGGAACCTCTCAGGTAGGGGAAAGAATTGGATTAAGGGGGGAAGGTAATGAATAAACCATGGCTGATAGTAGTGTGTGTGTGTGTGTGTGTGTGTGTGTACCTGTAGGGATGTCCGTCTGCGTGCAGTCCTCTGGTGCTGCTCCAACAGGCTGCTGAGCTGGTCCCGCAGCTTCTCCAGAGCCTGACCAGTGGACAGGCCCAGAGTCACCGCATTCTCCTCCTGCAACAACACACACAGCAACCCCGTCACCAAATCACCCCAATGCAAATAACACACATGACAAAGATCAGCTGTACAGACTAATAGAACTGCTTGTACTGCAAAAAATAGACAATATTCAACTTAATTTTGTGACTGGATAGCAGTTCACTATATATCACATTAAACATTAAAAACAAAGCTCTCCTTTTTAATCAGAGGTGGCAAAAGTACTCACATTCTGTACTTAAGCAGAAGTACAGCAACATGTGTGAAAAAATACTCTCATTAAAGTAGAAGTACTGATTCAACTCCTTAAAACTGGGTAAACAAGTACAACTTCTCAATTGTAATAAAGTACAAAAGTAAAAAGTAAAACTGCATTTTGTGCCATGAATGAAAGAATACTTATTTAACCAGACAAAAATCCTAAAAGTTTCTGATTTCTAATTCCACAGTATATAAAGCAATGTATTTTACATACCGTCACGATCATTTAGTTTGAAAAAGTAACAAGCCTATTCTGAGAATGTAAGGAGTATAAAGTGCAGATATTGATGCAAAAATGTAGGGAGTAAAAATAAAACGTTCACAGAAAAATAAATACTCAAGTAAACTAAAAATACCTAAAAAATAAAAATAAAAAATCTACATAAGTACAGAAACAAAGTACTTATACTTATTACTTCCCAGCTCTGGTAATAATGATTTTGAGTATTCTGCTTTGTATTTATTAGGGTTGCACAATATATAACAAAAATATCAATTACAATAATGCAATATTCATATTGCAAAGACGTGCAATAATTTCTTTTCCTTTTTTTTTTTTTTTTTTAAAGTTTCTGTTTTCCATATCATGGAGTACCAGATAGTGGTTTTCTTTACCACTCCATCTCACTCAGAGGGATGACACAAATCATATCATTAAATAAATAACAGCACTGTCCAAATGTTTCTACTGCTTAATATATATTTTGAATGGGACAGGTTCCCGTGTAATAACAGTATTTTAGTGTGGCATTTTGGGTAGGGTTTTCTCTACCATTATAAGATTTAGGTGAAGCAACTAAGCATTTTTACAAAGCACCTAAGATGAGGAAACCGAAAAACTGTGCCAAGGTGTCATCCATTCTGAAGAGAAAAGACACTGTTAGACTGAATTACACAAGCACTTTCAGAGCACTGTAATATTATCGGCCCATGTTATGAAAAATCCATCATTTTTAGTCAAACAGCAACAACTAAATCCCCAAAAATGAGCGTGTATGATGTTCTTCTGATACAGATGAAATTAAGTAAATGACGCTGAGGTTCCGGAGGCTGCAGCCACAAAAGCACAAATCATCACAACTTAGTGTTTTACGACCACTATGAGAAATGTAAAAATTTTGTCATCTCATTATCAAAGAAACACTTGCAAGCTGTAAAGAGAGATGACCGTACTGGCAAGGCTTTAGAAAGAACCAAAAGATTATGTAACACAATATTCAACTGAATTGAACCGACTGAATTGTTTTATTTGATATTTTGTTTGAAAAACAATTGATATACGTTAAAACTTTAACACTGTACCGACCAAGCAAGAAGCAAGATATCCTGAAGATTTTATAATTAAAAAAATGATAATGTCATCATGAAAACACAATAGACTAAAGCAGCATGAGAGAGTTAGAAAGGCTTTAACACAAACTACCGACACCGTTTGATATTCACCCTGTCAGCAATCCAAGCAGTTATTTCACACTCATACACAAATACAAAGCTGAGTGGCACGCCCAGTGTTGGAAAGAAAAGGGGATGAAAAGGAGAATAAATAAAGATGGACAGTGTTACATTGTTTTCTCTTCTCTCTCATGGAAAAGAAAAGGCAAAATGCTGAGGTTACACAAGCTGCCATATTTTATACTATGATGCTTTTTTTCAACCTGAGTGTAGGAGTTCAGACGCAGAACATGCAGTAACAGCCGACTGACACTGATGGGTCATTTTTATGGCTGGGAATCTCAGGGTACCTCGCCATAAGATACGATACAATAGGATACAATATACATGGCTAATGATAACGATAATATCTTGATAATGCTATCATATATTGCTCATCGCAACCTACAATATAGCTGTGTGTTTGCAGGGGTAAAAAAATAAATAAAAAATTTCATATTTTGCTGCATAATTTAACCAGAATGCAAACAGCAATAGTGCAAAAACAATGACAATATTTTAGTTCAACAGAACAGAATTTTTTTGTGTCTGACAAACAGTGACACTATTTTAGACAATGTGACACCATGACTCACATATACACGCCTTTATTAATTAGTGTATTTTCTGTATGGATTATGAGCTTTCACGCTTGACACACCATTATTAACCCTGTCCAACCTGAATGATGTGTAGATACGGTCACTGAGGGTTAGGGTTATATGAACCGGAGATCTGGGCGAACATTTCCCTCCATCAAATGGCATTTAATAACATGCAAACAGTAGAGAATGTGTACATGTAACACACCAAATGCCATAAGAACTGGCGTGATGACAGCATTTCATCAGATCAGTCTCATTTAAACTTATTCATAAACATGACATCTCATGTCTCTATATGTACATGTTTATCGTATCATACTTTCATGAGACAGTTCATACTTCGTACAAACTGCAAGCTCCTTATCTAGCTTTGTCTCATCCACTCCATAAAAGCCAAAGTGAGTCCACACTTTGGGTTTAAACGATACCGGTAAATCTTTTAGTTTAACTTCACTGTATATGTTAGCACCGTTGTTTGTTTTTCTTCTTCAGTGACTTTCGCCCAATTTTCAGGCAATCTTGCGAGGAATGCCCCCTGGAGGACATGTAAAACGATGACTCGACTCCTTAAGAAGGAAGTGAAAGTGAGAGATGTTTATTGCAGCTATATTTGAATATTAATAGCCTTGGGAAAAAAAAAAGGGGGAAAAAAAAAAATTCGATATGCAGTGAGAGTGCATCAATAATCGATCATAAGATTAAATATCGCAATAGTTCGCCATATCAATATTTTGTCACACTCCTAGTCATTACAGACCAATCAGCCCTTTTGTATGACATCAAATGAGGTAATCTCCAAGTCCAGACAGAACAGAACAAATTAACATGTTTTAAATCAGTGACGACAAATGCAGCCATATCCATCAATGGGAAAGTGACCTTTTCCCATGCCCGTGTCAACTTGAGGATGTGTGTGTATGTCTACAATCACCAGTATGTTCACACACATAAAGACACAGGCCAATACAAAAACTCACAATCACATACACACAGTGTTCAGCTCTGAAAGCTCTACATCCCACACAGCCGAGCTATAAATACCTTCTCATTTCCCCAGAGTAACAAAGCCCTGTCAACAAAACTCCTCCAGACAGACGCAAACGTAGAGACACACGAGTAAAGCTACGTTAAGCCTAAATCCTTACCTACACATCAGGAGCGTTTAACAAGACATACGGACTGACCCCTCGGCAAAACAGGCGAGAATCATCTGTGTTACATAATGCAGCCTTCACCGAGAACAACTTTAATTTGTTCAGTCTCAGAGTGGCAGACACAAACAGGAGACGACACGGTAACACAGCAGACTTACGCTGCTCGTCTTCCTCAGACAGATGCCTTCTCTCACCGTCCACACCATGACGGCCCTGCCCTGCTCTGACACCTTCAGATCTGTACTGGACCTGCTGGAGCGCCGTTTAATGACCAGGGCTGTTCCATTTCAGGAGCTGCTTCTCAAACAGCCTGCTCATGTCTACAGTTAGGAGAGAGCTGGTGATGCTGCAAAACCTCACCCAAATTTCCCTCGTCACTGGGCTGCAGACAAAAGAGCCCAGCGTCAGAGCGCTCTGCCAGCTGGACTCCCATTCAAAAAACATCTAATCTGGCCGCCACTGCTGGCAGGGAGCGGGCCTCGCTCAGTTCAGCGAGGTTCAGCAGCTGGACGGGACGCTAAGCAACAAAACCACGACTGCAGAGACACAGGGGAGGGGGTGACACTGGGTACAGAGTGTGGAGGGGTGGGGAGGCGCTTTGATGACAGGAACAATGCCAACCTGGCCTGGATCACCACAAACAGGCTTTATTCAGCTCTGACCAGCTTAGCAAAATTTGCACTTTCAGAGGGAAGCAAACAGAGAGACCACACTGAGTAAAATGACACTGGACATATGAAAGTACAACCACGAAAAAACAGAGGAGTTGGGATGGATAGTAAAACAGTGGAGATCATCAATAAACAGCCAATATGGGTAAAACAATAATTCAAACAGTGTGAAATAGGATTTTGGAAATAATTGTGGTGTTGTTATATTGCACTACTGACAAGTCAATTATAGGGGACGGCAAGAAAAAAAACTACAACCATTATACGTCCGTGTTGGCTCTCATTTGCCCAGGTCATTGTTCTTCTTGGTAGTTCTTCTCAGTTCAACTGGACTGGTTTAGCTCTTGTGAAAACGTTTGGTTTCTCATTCAAGAGACTTCTTCAGTTTTAATAACTAGTGAGGACTGGACTTAACCTGAAACCAAACGAAAACTCCCTGAAAGTTTTGGACAGTGATGCACCCATCTGGTCAACAACCCTGAACTCACATACAATACCCACTAACAACCCTACCCCGGGGACACACCCCCATTACACCTACACAGACCACTCCCCCCACAGGTTTATAAGTCCCCTTTCCCCACCAACTGAACGAGTCTCTGGGATGAGAGATGAAACATTTTCAAAAGAACTTAACTAGTCCAGTTGAGGCCAGAAGAACTACCAAACATAACATGCTCACATTTGAAAACCCTCGGCCTGCAGTGCACCACCACCATTAATGTGTGGTTTACAGAGGCATTTTCATTCATCCGCCTTCTTTTTTAACCATGTTGTGCACTGTCTGAGGACGTTTGAGGTTCCATAGTTGAGTGGATCAATGCCATAACTGTCCTAGTATCAGATGGGTGTCACGTCTGATTTGGGTCCACATTGAATACAGCCCAAGTACGTGCAGATGTCCACTGAGTGTATATGGCCGACTCTGTGGGGGCTGCCCCAGTGGCCTGACTTATCAGTGCATCAATACATGACAGAAGGACAGATGACCAACTGATGACTATACCCTGCAGCCTGTGTGGCAAGGGTAAAAAGTACAAACATAATAATTGTTTTTGTTTTTTTCAGGACATTATCAAAACAACAATTTTAGTCCACAGCATTATCATCCCAATTGTCATCTGAGCTACATTTCAGAGGAATCATATAGATCCTGAGTTACATCACACCTGTCCTCAAACAACTCCACTGGCTTCCTGTCAAATTCCACGTTTTATATAAAATCCTCCTTCTCACTTTCACGGCCATAAACCACCTGGCCCCTCAGTACCTCACCAACCTCAGCCACAGACACTTTACCACCCATACTCTTCGGTCATGCTCATCCATTCAACTCACTGTCCCACTTAACCGCTTAACCACCATGGGGTCCAGGGCCCTCAGTTGCTCAGCCCCCCACCTCTGGAATGCCCTCCCAGCTCACATCAAAAACTGACTGTCACCACCTTCAAGTCACAACTCAAAACGTATTTATTCAGACAAGCCTACTCAGATCCATAGATCCAATTTTATCTGATGACATTTTTAACTGTGTTTTTTATATGTATGTGTCTCATTTTATTGTTTATTATTTAAACAGTTGTACGGTGACCTTGAGTGTCCTGGAAGGCACCTATAGATAATAATAATAATAATTCATTCTACTTATGCTATATTCACCTGATCTTTGTGCATGTCAAACTATAATTAACCAATTATATTTGCAAAATATCCAAAATACTCTTTTTTGGAATTATTCCATGGATATTATAATTTCCAAGTTCTCAAGCAAAATAAGTGCAGAACTGCATGGAAGTTTTTCATTTAGGTCACTGTGGGTCCACAGTGCTTGGACTCAGGTCTAGCTCAGTGGAAATACTGATATTCTCCTTGTTTCTGCTATCAGTGCATTATCTTTACTTTTCAGAGTCCCACTTACTGAATGAAAGAACAGCAACCCCCAAGCTGCAACTACATCCTGAAAATAGTTTCTGAAATGTGTCATTAATTTTTTTTTTAAAAAAAGGATTTAGTAATTTAATTTTAATACCAGGATGCACTTTACTTTATTTACACATTTCACCAACATCCTCTATCAGCAACACCTGACCTATATCTCTGCTCCAGAACGATAGTGCATTGTCCCATACCTATCTACAGTATTGGCACAGTACTCACAAAGAACAAGAACACTTGGGTCTAGCTTGCAATTCTTTTATTTTGCAACTATAAACCTACAATTTTTTTGACTACATATCTAGACAAAATCCAACGTAATGTTTAAAATACAGACATGCAACAGTTGTCTTAGTAATGCTTAGTCTCAGCTATTCCTAGTCCTTACTATGTTCAAATTCTTGTTAACACATAAAACCCCAGGACTACTTTTGTGTCAGTTCCCAAATGACATTTTCTCTATATTTAACCTTTTTAACCAATAAAGATCCAAACATCCACCATCTACCAAACTCATGTACTGATATTAACTGTTTAATCACTGTTGATCCACTAATCCATGTAAATAATTGGCTTAAAATACAGTTATTCATCTTTTCATGGTCATCAGATATGACACATTTGGATGTTCAGAGCCTCCGTAGTTACCATGGAAACACCATCATCTTCTACAACATTGATTCACCAGTAAAACCCATGGAGTTGGATCAATGACAGGGGATGGACACACTGGGTTTATGTTCAGTTAATGATAGATTTTCTGAATAAGTCACTTTTTCTTCTGTTTTTGATACAATAATCCTCAATTTTACTCTAAATTTTTATAAACATCTACATGAGTATGGAAATTAAATGTTGGAAAATACCTGATTTTCACTAAAAAAAACAAAAAACACAAAATACAGAAGATAATATTATAATAAATTTCGATAAATCACTTAAAGACAGTTAAATATAGAGGAAAAAATATTTGGTAAGTGCCAAAAATGTCACACTGGGTCCTTATGGGTTGAGAATTAAGAAACCATAAAACTGTTTTTCTCCTGTTCAGAATTACCCTGTTATGTATGAATCACAGTCACTCTTCTTTATTTTTGTTTATGTTGCCTTTATTCCCATTTCCTTCCTACATCATGAGGAGTGGGATTTGTGACACAATTAAATAAACAATATGGACCTATATGGACCTCTCACATGACATATTTAGTCCCATTATACAACCTTGGAGTAATTTAATTAACCCATATGCACTTTGGCAGCCTTGAATAATCACATTAATACACTGAGAGTGAATTCAATAGAGGCCATCTACTGTTACTGGCTTTCCTTTATGAGAGAAGGAAGCCATTGTACTGTAATTAGTGCCTCAATAAAAATATCAGAGAGGTTTCCCTTTGGATAGTGCAGCTGATGTAATAGAAGGTGCATTCAAAGTCTGTTACATAACCGTCACATTATTAATGCATGATTTCAAAACAGTGAACCATTAATTACATATCATTCGACACCATGTCAAGTCATTCGAGAAGTGCAGAAAGAAAGGTGTACTCTACCTCTACGACTGGTAGAAAATTCATATCTAAGTAGGAGGAAAGTTTCACACTCCTGCCTGTTGTGTTATGAGTTAATGATTATATAACACGACATCACACATAGGTGGGACCTGTGATAGAAGAGGTAATAGAGCTCCTCTTTGAGCTTGTTGAGCAACAGTTTGGAACCACGTTTCCGCTCCTCCACACATTCTGTGTTGACCCAGAGGTGGCCGGCTGTGAAATACCTCACCTACACATCTATGTTTAACTCAAGAGCTTTGACTGTTTAACCTTTTTAATGAGTCATCTGAACTACAGTGAAAACCACTGATGGTGATTATATCTGTCCAGGTCAAACTGATCATTATAAGCAAAGAATTAATGCAACCAAACATTTAATTTGTCACCATCTGTACATCTAATATGTAAATAGAGATACTGAGGTTTGTTCATCTGCAACTACTGGTGATGATGGTTTTTGTAGATTCTTCCATACCTGTGATGTACATGTAAATCATATGTGTTTAAATCATTTCCAACTTGGAATCAGGAACAGCACAGGTTTTTTCCCATTCAGCTGCTTATATGAAGAATCAAAGGATAAGACGTGAATGCAGAATTAGCCTGACTGTTGCCATCCTGTGTAGTTTGTTAAACACAATTTGAGCAGTGTAAGTTTTAAAACTGTCATCTTCCAGCCTCGCTGCTGACTCTTAACTTTTATTCTCATAGGAGCATCAGATGACTCTGCAGTACCAAACAAGGGTAGCTTAAATTATAGGTGCGGATCCATTTTCTTATAGTTCTCATTCAGAGAAAACCATTTTATAATGCATGCAGCAGGAGTATAATGCATAAAAACACACAAAATTAACAATGCAAGCAGATGATTTGTGGCGTTGCATTGTGGGAAGTGTAGTTCCACACAGAGAGAACCCAATGCTTTTGATTGGTTGACGGTTTTTGCTGCTACTGCGGCTGCTTGGAGCTATGCTACCCACAATGCAACGCAGGAACAAATTTCCAGAAATGCTCAAGTACTGCCGGTCATGTTTGTAAACATGTGGACTTTGTTTATGGTGGAGTAAACTTCAAAATTTTTCACCATGAGGGAAGAGACTAAGGTAAGTAATCACAAAAAGACTTCTGGATTGGGGATACTTGGGCTATCACTCAGATTTTACAGATTTGACGAAAAATTGGTGATGAATGTCATATGCAGCTTTAAATAAGTCATATTTTTATAAGAAAATGCTCACATAAAAAGGGTTGGAAAAGTATATAAAATTACAATCATATACTGGAAATAATGGCTGCCACAATCCCATTTTGTTGGAGCCAAAAGAGACCATATTTATACTATCTTGCTGACACAACAAAATGGGAAAATCTTGAAGATTTGCATAAGACAATCACTTGATGATCTTGTTAGTGTCACTTAGAAGCCACAACTACAGCGGAGCTTCTGTCTGGAAAAAAGAAACTTGTTTTTGTAGTCAACAACAACTCTGACAGTCAACTCGGCAGGCCAGCACCTGTTAATCATAACAGAAGAAATCAACATCTTCTATTAGCTCTAAAATCTTTCAAGTGGAGCAATGGGCCACCAACCCATTCATAAACACAGACACATACATAGAATAACTACCAATAGAAATGTATTTGCTTAGTATGGGTAGAGAAAAACATCAGAAGACATCTGTTGCCAGGCTTTTTAGAGGGAGCATCAGTAACATTACACTTTGAGACATTTCAACATGAGCTTCACTTTCAAGCTGCAGTTGTTGACCCCTTGGTGTAAAACAGCCTTGAACCAATAAACATGCTCAAGGGCAAAATGGTTCGAGTATCCTCTAATGTATGGCATCAAGAGCCTAAATAACCTTGTAAAACCCAAACATACTCTATAACCATGCAGTATGAGCCCTCGTATCACAGCGCTAACCATCCCATGGGCTCTGTTTGCTCAGTTGACAACTCTGCTCTTCAGGGACATTAAAGCATCTCAAGCAGACTGAGCAACTAACTCAAATGAGCAACTAAACTTACCTGCTTCTTATCCTGCGGCTCCATGGCAACCACAACCACTCAACATGCTCTGCTCCTCAAGCAGCCAACGCCACCTGGCAGAGCCCTGTCAGCACCGCTCTGCGATATCCAAATGTGGACGCCGCACACTCGGGGCTCTGGGAGCGTCTCCCCGTCAGCCCGCCTGCCGTGGAAGCTGCAGACCGAACAGAGGCTAAAGGCAGCCAGGTGTGGCCTCGGTCCCCCACCTGGCAACACCTCCTGCCACGCCTCCTCTGCCAGTGTGACAGGAGGCACAGCAAACCTGCAGGCACCAGCGCAAAACTCAGGAAACTCAGGGAAGAGGCGCTTTGGTTTGGAGGATTAACTGTTCCTCAGGTTCACAGGACTCCTCTTCATAACATTTATCTGAGATCTGTGGAGAAAAAACAAAAAACAGACTTGTTTAACTGCAAAATTTTAACCAGTCAGCCTTAATTCAGCTACTGTCTGTCTTTAGTCCTGCACTCAAAAAAGCAACATGGGTGTCTATTGAAACAGCGTAAGTACAACATGAAGCTTCTATTATATTAATTCATGTTTAGTGATTAAACATATTTAAATTATGTAGTTTTAGCATGACATGCAAAATTCTTAAAACTACAACATTGCTTTATGTCAACACAACCTAATGGGTTTAGGTAGGAATCCCACAGCAGAAGGTGGCATCATTTTTTAGTCTAGCCCTTACCCTACCCCGGCCCAAGCCCTTAGTCTCAAGCTTATAGGCATCATTTAGTCTGGCTAGTTAGAGAATAACCAAGCCAAATATTTAATAAAGATTCCCAAACCAGAATAACAAAAGCTACATTGACTCATGATGTTTCAAAATGGTCGTTTCAAAAACAGGCGTTCCATTGGTGAAAGAGCTTAAACACAGATGTGAAGCCTGATTGGTCTGGGAAACTTAAAGTAAGGAACCATGACAGAACAGAAGGGTTGAGAATCTTTAGGAATCTAAGAACTGGGCTACAGGTTATATTGAAATACTTCCTGGGGTTCCTGGTAGAGCTGCATGATATATCGTTTGAGCATTTTCATCGCAATGTATGTGTGTGCAATAGTCACATTGCAGATTCTGCAATGTAGGAGGCAAATTAACAATGTTTTTTCATCTAATTTCAAGGGTACCTGACACACAGTCGCTGGTAACAACATTGAAAAATGAGCAACAAAATCACAGAAAATAAAGAGAAAAATCACCAAAAACAAAGAAAATTACTGAAAATAAAGAAAATCAGTAAAAACAACCAAAAAAAATCACTAAAAAATGAAGAAAATCACTGAAAACAAAGAAAATCCCCCCCAAAAAAGAAGAAAATTACCAAAAACAAAGAAGAAAATCCCCAAAAAATGATACGTAGTCA
Source organism: Fowleria isostigma (assembly GCA_029814645.1). Lineage (NCBI taxonomy): Eukaryota > Metazoa > Chordata > Actinopteri > Kurtiformes > Apogonidae > Fowleria > Fowleria isostigma. The sequence goes on from JAPTGZ010000012.1 coordinate 26,843,524, forward strand.
AAAACATCATGCAGCCCTAGTTCCTGGGGAGGACTGAACTCACATGTTGTTCAATTATTGTACCACTTAAACATGTAGCTGTAGTACCCTGTCAAAATAAGTTATCCATAATTATATTATACAAGTTACTGTGAGCCAAGACAATTAAATGAAAATATTCCTTAGTAAATATATTCCTTACAAAATATATTGAAATAACTTTTACAAATTAAGTTAAACCCATACATCTCAAATAAGTAATGGTAACGCCAATACTTTCAGTTCACTCAACATCCTTAAAATTAGCTGGTTTAACAAAATCGTGTCTCGCTAAACGAAAGCATTTTAATTAGGTGGAAATTCCTTCCATATTCTTATTACGCTCATCCAACAAATTATTTTTTGAGTGTGTGGCATCATGCAGAAAGGTGTTGAAGCTACCCAGATGTTAGCATAAAAGCTCTATTGAAACCACAGCAAGGCCCCAAATCTACTGACACCAGATGCAGTCACTCTGACCACATAAGCAGCTTCCTATGGCACAAAAACCCCAGTGAACTCCCGAGTCAGCAGTCTCCATTGGCAAAGAGTTGACAGCACTCAGCCAGACAGACACAAGAGAACAGAGCAAAAGGGTGAGTGAGTGCACAGCCAACAAAGTAAGACTATCCAAGAAAGATTAAAACAGAGTCAGTGAACTGCAAAGTCCAGGGGAGGGGCCGATATGTAAAGTGCAAAATGAACAGATTTGCAAATAAGAGGAGCATCATTAATAATCAAAGCCTTGCAATGCACCAAGAGACTGAAAGAAACAGATTCATCCCTTCAGTCTAGTCTTGGCTTGGTGTTTAATCACCACTTTACCTGGAACAGCCACTTCCTTTCATTTGTGGTAAGAATTAATTAATTAACTAGTGCCTCCAGTATTAGTGGTATCCATGTTTAGACCAATCTGACCTACTGGTTCAGAGATAGTCCTAAATTTAGCCAAATAATCCTCGTCAGTCAACAACTTTGGATGGATTGCAGTCTGCATGGTAGTAAGAATAACACCGGGAATACAAGTTTTTTGACATTTTTTTTGTTTTTTCTCAACTTTATTAATCACAATCTGACATACATTCAAAGATTATCCTAGAGAATAAAGATTTTTCCCAAACTGAGCATTAATATCACAACTTTTTGAACAGAACTTGTAAAGAATATTATTTATAAATATATATAAAATTTTAAAAAACAAACAATAATAGTAAAAAATTAACAACAACAAAAGTCAAAGGTTTAAATAGGAATCACTACTTTTCATATACAATCAAGGCTTGTTTGGTTATTATATATATTTCAGTGAAGTTTTTTTTTTTAGGCTCTTTATCTCATTTATATAAATTAAAAACAGTAGGTGAGTCTTCGTAAATCTACATTTGTGGAAAAATTGCTTAGCAATAACAATTACAGTATTATTCATAATTTCCTGTTTTTGTTTTCCATTATAACTCCATATTTAATGTTTTTATTCCAACTTGGGCAAGTGAGTTGTCTTTTTCAGACACCCCGTATTGAAATGCATTCCAAAATGCTTTAGTGCATGTGCAGTTTAAAATGAAAATCGTTGTATGAAAATCGCCCCAATTTCAGACAAAACGTTTAGACTACTAACTTTACAGAAGGGAAAGCCATGATTTCTGTCTCATGCTGACAGAACATGTGCTAACTCAACATTAAACCATGTGAAATGTAGCTAATCTAGTTGTAGCTAGTTCCAGAGCTGCCCCTACTCAGTCGAAGGCATCATGGGCAGACGTCCCCTTCCCTGGATGTCAAAGGCAGATGCTAACAGAAGCTTCGTCCAAAACTACACCTACACCTCCGTAGTATTGGTCCTGACACTCCAGCCTGTCTTTAGAAATAATTTCCTCAACAAACTCACCCTCGTTTCCCCCTGTCCGGTCTTCGGTATCCTCCCAGTGCGACGTTTGTCTCCGGAATAAACGCAGTTCGGTGCCTTTACTCTACCGCAGCAGCCATGTTGAGAAACGTCCTTCTGCCTGGAAGGAGAGATGCTGCAATATGATTGGTCGGCGCCAGGGTACGTTGTCTTCTGATTGGCTGAAAGGAGAGTGGGCGAAATCCGATTGTTTACGGTTCTATTTTGAAATAGGAAACTTCAATATTTTATTTAAGGGTTGTGGTTGTTTATCCCTGTTAAAATAACAGTTAGATTGTTACGTAAAGGTACATTTTTATTAACCCATAAAGACCCAAACATACACTGGCGACCAAAATCAACTGCTGACATAAATAGTCAAGTACCTGTTGATCTAATAATCCTATCAATCAATCAATCAATTTCAATAATTGGTGCAAAATAAAGTTACTCATTTTTTCATGGTTATCAGATATGACCTGCTGGACTTTCAGAGGCTCCATAGTTAACATGAAAACACCGTCATCATCTACAACATTGATTTACCAATAAAACTCATGGATTTAGATTAATGACAGTCAATGGACACACTGGGTTTATTTTCAATTAATGATATATTTTATTGAATATGTCACTTTTTCCACCAATTTCTCTGTGTTTTATATAATAACCCTCAATTTTAATATTAGCTTTTTTGGACATCAGTCATGATCAGTAAATCAAATGTTGGAAAATAGCTGTTGATTCACTAATCTTATCAATCCATGTCAATAATTGGTTTAAAATACAGTTATTCAATTTTCATGATCATCAGATATGACCCATTTGGATATTCAAAGGCTCTGTAGTTACAATGGAAACACTGTCGTCTTCTACAACACTGATTCACCAGTAAAACCCATGGAGTTGGATCAATGACAGGGGATGGACACACTGGGTTTATGTTCAGTTAATGATAGATTTTAATGAAATATCACTTTTTCCTCCAATTGCTCTGTTTTTGGTATAATAACCCTCATTTTTAACTTGAGCTTTTATGGACATCAATCATGATCAGTAAATTAAATGTAGGAAAATACCTCATTTTCACTTAAGAATGCAAAATATTGATCATAAAATTAGAACAAAAAGTGATGAATCACTTAAGAAAAGTTAAAATTAGAATTAAAATTAAATCCTTTTGGGACTACCAGAAAAGTAGCTCTGGGTCTTCATGGGTTATAAACTAATTGGCATATTTGCAAAATATCCCAAGAGCCTGTCATGCATGGTGATATATGAAAACAAAGTTTAGTTTAGTTTAGTTTAGTTTAGTTTAGTTCAAGCTTATGCACTCCATGTACAGTAGCAATTACATAAACATGTACAATATTTAATACTGTTCATATACATGTCATATATGTGTACACAGACATACATGGAAGGATTGCCATAAAAAAGAAAAAAAACAAGATGAGAATGCCATATGCACAAAGTATACACAACAGGAACCACACATGAAGAATCTACACATAGAATTATACATCCAGAAGTATACATGAAGAACGTACATAATCATGCGTACAAAAAACAAGTAGACTTGTACAACATGTAAAACTATACATAGGGAATTTTACAGGGAGAGTATGCATGTAGAAAATAAAAATGCATTTTATTAACAGTATGTTTACTTATTTTTACAGAAGTTACATTTTAAGCTGAATGTTACAATAAAAACAAGGGGGAAAATGCAGTTTATTGATTAAACTGGACAAATTTGACAAGTGAATGTTATAAACTTCTGTGGCCTAATTGAATTATATTTTGTTGATAAAGTCCAGTTAGATCTACTGTGTCTGTAAAAGTCTGTTAAAGAGCTATTAAATCAGCCAACATCACTGTGACAACACAGAAATCAGCATTTATTTGTGTTATTTTTCATGATACATGCAGTTGAATGGTACAAGGGGAACAAAAACAAAAGAGGATCTCTGGTCAAAAGCTGTAGCTACAAAACAAAAAAGTAGCAGTTATTGTGTACCAGACACATTCATTGTATTCACTTTTTAAACAGCTTCATTACTCTGTAAGCAAAAGAGATGTCTAAACTTAGTTTGAAAACGTGACACATCCAGAGAAGCAATAACCTGAAAACTAACCAGTAGAAAATTCTGAGTTAATTAAATACCCAAAGAATTTACAAACAGCACTTTGAGAGAATGCAATCTAACCCTCCTTTAATGAATGTGTAACTGATGTACAAAGTGTTAGTGAATCAACTATCCATTATTCATTCAACATGCATAAAAGGCTGTGAATCCATACATCACTTTATGCTGTTGACACTGATCTAGCCACTCTATATTTATTTTCATTATAATGTCCATCCATCCAGCATGGGGCAGCAGTCTGAGCCCAGACCTGCCCGTCCTCAGCCACCTCCTCAAAGGGGAACAGAGACATGCCCAGGCCAGCTGAAGGGTGTATTCCCTCCAGTGTCCTCTGGTACTGCCCCACAGAGGCTTCCAGGAGACATCCTAACACATGAACCACCTCTGTAACGCTTTTCTCAGGTGCTTTTCTCTGAACCCCTCAAAGACGACCAAACTCCTCATGCTTTCTCTTAAGCACAGGTGTCGAGCTCCAGTCCTCGAGGGCCAGTGTCCTGCATGTTTTAGATCTTTCCCTCTTCCATCACACCTGGTTCAATTAATGTTCAGCTCATCATCCAGCGCTGCAGAAGACTGATAACGACCGT
>JAPTGZ010000012.1:26936179-26946361 GCA_029814645.1 Fowleria isostigma
TATGGGTACCAATAAAGTCACCTTGAACCTTCGCCGAAATTATAACATCTGTGTTTATCAGACCACCAGACTAACATTACCTATTGTCTGGTCCATGGGATAAATTAATAAAATACAAAAATGACACTGAAGATACTAACAATCAAGGATGTTAAAATAATTGTAGGTCAATTCAAAGTGAGTCAGACCAGTAAAAACTATTATAACTAATGAAACCCACAATTTTTTTTGTTTTAGCGTAAAAACCGTTAAATGGTTACATTTACAGACTGGCCTTTTACAGAAAAATGTGAATATTCTGAACAAATATGAACAACCTGAAATGTCTTTAGAGAATTAAGTGCAATTCTAACAATATTCTGCTCATTATTAAATATTTTGTGTATTTGCAGATCCACTATGACCTGCAAGTTCTAACAAACATGTAAAATGAGAAGCAGAGGCAAAATAATGGCATGAGTTGTTAAAATTGCACATTAATAAATTTTGTTCATGGTTGTTCATGTTTTTCATATTTTTTTAAAGGGTAGTTTATGGATGTAAACATTTATAATTGTAAATTTTTTTTCTCTAAAACATAGAAGTTTGACGCAAATGTTGGAGTTGACATTATTTCTATATTATATTGATCCGGTTCACTTCAGGTCATATTGGGCTGTATGTGGAACTGAACATGTGTTTGAAACCCCTGCTGTAGATGAATGTAATGCTGTAGATGAATGTAATGCTGTGGATGAATGTTTTTCTCATATTGGAGATTTCGATGTTTTTAACCAAAACAATGCAACATACGTGTGATGTCATCATGCATGCGTAACAAGGGCGTAATCAATAAGCAAAATTGTTAAGCAGGCAGATGAGCAATTCCATGGAATTGAGCTACTGGGAATCGGTTCTCAAAAAGAACTGGTTCTTAATTCCCATCCCTCATGAAGACTCTCAAACTGTCACACAAGCAAAACATGAACATACTGAGAAAAATCAAAACAGACACATTAATTCTTGACAAAAAAACATGTAATTATGCACAATAAAACTGTAGTGTGAAGTTACAAATCAAAAAAAAAAAAAAAAAAATTAGAGTTCTTGATCAATTCACTACAAAAATATATTCTAGGGAGATACTAAACCCAGCATTCTGAGAGACAGTACCAAAATATTTCCTAAATAGCAGCCAACCCCAGTTAAAACAGGCCCACAGGTACAGTCACATACATACTGTATATATTAAAAAGATTTTACTACAATAGCTTACAATTACATTCCTAAATTACATTATTCTTTGCTGGTGTAAAAAAAAAAAAAAAAAAAGTGTACATAATTATAAAAACCAAACCCCATAAAAAGCTGTTGCCCCAGAAAAAGTTCAGCAATGTGAGCTCCGCAGTAGTGGAAGTACCTATGGCTGGTTATTGATTTTATCATGTGATCAAAGTGGACGGAAGGGGGTGGGGTTAGCAGAAGGCAGGGGTACGGTACCAGCTATTAGTACTCCTTTAGTAAATGACTACGCAATAAAAACAACAGGAACATCAGTGCATTTAACACACACAACTTTTCTCCATCTTTTCCATTTTCTTCCAGGGCGTCACTGACAGTATGAGCCCTCTACGGTTTTTCCTGTTTGTATGGAAGCACATTTCTGCCCAAAATAATTCGGAAAATTTAATCTTAAAAATACATTTCTACTCAGGTAAGGGTTGGTATAATTTTGGACGTATTGTTGCCACGTTTCCATGTAACTGTCAAGTGAATTTGAAGTCTAGATGACAATGTAAAATACAAATTAACTGGTTTTGCATAGTCACTTAAAGTTGTGCTGTTGTCAGAGGGGGGCGCTACAGGCTACATTAGAAATGGTTGAAATGGTAACATTCTTCTGCCGTTTTCTATCCGAAACAACTTAATTTAGTCTCATCACTTGAAGGTTTTACTGGTTGCTTCAAGTTTTTGTGCATTATCTAGAAAGACAAACCAGAAATTCGATGCTTTTGCTGTTTCCGGAACTTGAAAACAGTGTTCAGTTTTAATTTTGAGCAGTAACTATTCCAAAAATGTCAAAAAATTGACCTTGAAGGAATTTTTGCAAATCAGAGTGTTTTTTGTATTACACTTTTTCTGTAATTTAATTCAATACTTTTAAAAACACACCAATACAAAACTGATGCAACACTGGGTGATAAAAATCATTTGCAGACAGTATCATAATTTGTAATGTTTTTATCTTTCTTTACATAAGTCAGCTAAAACAAATACGGTTTAATGCTTAAGATTTTATTGTGTATGTTGCTTTAATGTGCTGCTTCTAGACTCCTTCACTGTCATGTTAAATGGTCAATTTCAGGGCATAAAAATGATTTAAAACACAAATAATCTGCTGGTATATATATAAAAAAAAAAAAAAAATCAAAGTTTTAAACCTGCATATGACTTTCATCACTTATTTTTCATCAAATTTGTAAAACCTGAGTCATAGCCTAAGTCTTTCTGTGAGTATGCACCTAAATCTCTTCCCTCACGGTGAACAATTCTGAGTAGGGGTGTAACGGTACAGAAACATTTCAATTCGGTACATTTTCGGTAAAGTGAAGGAGACCGATGAAGGGGAGGGTGTGTGTGTGGGGGTGTGCTCTGTAACTACCTGTGGGTCACATGACATTTCTACTAAACATTATTCAGTCATTTGTGCATTAACAGACACCCCATATGTTATGTATTTTTGAATGTTCAATGTTCATTTATGGAAAACTGTAATTTACCGAGTATTCTTGAATGCCTCACAGTATTCCCTGAAGTGAATGTGACCTCACGCTGTAACAGAGACACTGTGAAGGTGTAGAGGAACAACTCCAGTGGATTTTACCAACTTGAGTTAGAAAAAAAAACCCGTTTTGCTATAAATGAACCTGTGGACTCTTGTGCCACAAAGCTGCAACAAACAGAAAATGAAACTTAACATGCTTTGAATGTCCAACCAACTTCTGTGTCTCATGCTGAGAATCTGCCGCTGCAAAACCCCGCGGTGCTGCCCTGTTTCCCGAGTGTTTGTGTTCATCACATAAGATACATGTATTTGTTCGGTACATGTCCGTATTGAACTGAAGACCCCGCACTGAAATGGTTCGATACAAACGAGTGCACCAGTACAGCCCACATACATACACACACACACACACACACACACACACACACACACACACACACACACACACAAAAAAGCCGTCAAGAGAAATCCAGCGGGTTCTCTGTGTGGAACTATATTTCCCACAATGCAACGCCACAACAAATTTCCAGAAATGCCTGAGTTACTCCTGCTTATATTTGTAAACATGCAGATTTGTTTATGGTGGAATAAACCTTCGAACTGTTCACTGTGAGGGGAGAGATTCAGGTTCATGTTCAGGTGCATGATCACAGAAAGACTAACGAATTCATGATCGTTGGGATATGATGAGTTTAACAGACATGAAAAAAAAAAAAATTGAAGAATGTCATCTGCAGCTTTAAGTTAAATAATGATTTGACGTGTTGTCATAGTTACCCAAAAAGCTAAAGATTGAATATTATAAGATATTAGGAGAAAAAAAATAATGTGATTATACATTTTAGTCTGAGCTGTTTTGCAAATTTTAAATAGTTAAAATGTGATCAGTAAAATTCTTAAAATGAAGTTAAATTTTAGGGCCTATTATTTTAAATTTTATATTTTGCTACAGTTTTGATGTCATCTCTAATCTTTTGGCTCGTAATCGTCTCCATTTTTCTGACAGAGATGGGCTTCCATCGGATAAATCAGACACGTCTTCAAATGTAAAAGGCGCAAATTACAAAATATTTCCATCATCATTATTCTGAGCTCCTTTGTCGTCTACAGCTGGATGTCCTTGTGCTAAGAGGGGGAGATGATGGAGCAGAGACTGCTGGGAAAAAAGGCTGAGAGGATATGAGTGTGTGTCATCCGTGGCAGGTCCCAGATCCAGATCAGATCCATATCCAGATCCAGATCCAGATCCAGATCCCAGATTCCAGGTCCCAGATCCAGGTCCTGATGCTGTGGTGGACTGCGTCTGCGCTCACATGTGGAATGTGCTTCATGTGGCTTTGGGTTGGATGGCTGCGGCCGAGTACAGTGTGAGGTCTTTAGGCACAGGCGGTGACTCTTTCTTCCGCCGACTGTCTTCAAACAGTCTCGTGGTGCTCAATGGCGCTACTGCCGAGAGCCCCTTTGGGGGTGGGGGGTGGGGGCTCCGAACCAGGGGCTGATGTGAGCTCAAAGTCAGAGGGGAGGTCAGTCACTGAGGCGAGGGGTCAGGGGTCAGTAGTGGTGGTTTGTGTCAGACGTGTCTGCAGGACGCTTGGTGCACGTTGACGGGTTTACTGTGAGGAGAGCAGAGGAAAACATTACCAACAAACTGACCTGTCTGGAACTGTTGTTGTAAATGTGTTCTAGAACTAACTCTGACCTAAGTACTGTACAAGGATATAGGTGAAAATAAAAAATATAATCAAACAATACAAATATGAAGAGCTCCGTTCCAAAACACTATAAATTCATTTTAAAACTTTTCAGGAAATTACTTTTTTTTTCCCGTACACCCACACATTTTTATTAATATTAAATGTATTTTGACAAAATGGTTTGTTGGCTCAGTGTGAACATGTTGAACAATGATTGTTAAAACAAAAACATTGTTGATTATAAATTCACAGTTCATTTTGGGTTTTTTTTATGCTATAAATCTAGCCATCCTTTTTTTAAATGATGTTTCCGTCTTAATAAAACCAACAAAACAAGAGAACATGCAACTTATGACATCAGGGACTCATACAATAAATGAATATAAATCAAATAAATACAAATGCATGAAATAAATGAATAACAGCCAAATAAAATAAATACTAACATACATTAAATAATAAAATAAATATTTTCTATTTCCTGTTTCAGTATAGTTCACAACAAAACAAATAAATTAAAAATAACACATACAAATACCACTAATTAAATGAAAATACAACGTTAACCATACATTTAAATCATTTGTAACACATTCAGGTTGATAATCGCTCAGTGCTGAACCTGTAAAAAGTAATGATAACGGTCCCTGAATTCTGATTGAGGATATATTACATACTATTATACTATTATTAGGATTTATTACATTCAGGCCAAAAAGAAGTTCAGTGCTTATAGTGGTTTGGATGGAACTGCATCTGTCAGTAAATTTAAACAAGGATATATAGTGATTTGACATGAACGTTAATGGAGCAGAGAATAGATTCAGTACAAAAAAAAAACCAACAGATACAAAATGGAATAAACTACATTTTTAAAAATTTGGCATTTATAGTGTTTTGGAAAAGAGCTCTTCATATATGGAAACAAAAGATAAGATAAGCTCAAACTGATAAAAGAGGTGCACAATTAAATGATAAAATAGTCTCTAAAAACACAACCAGCAGATAAAACAGACATTAAAAATCACACATTTATGTTTAAAAGCTAGTGCAAATAGGTGAGTCTTTAAAAGAGATTCAAAGTGACCAGTGGAATGTGCACATGTGATGTTGGAGCGGAGACTTCCGGAACCGCTACAGAAAAGGCTGTGTTCTTTAGTCTTCAGACGGTCTACCAGATCTGTTGAACCCCTCTGGTACCAGTACCCACTCCTGTCATTTACCTGGACGCCACAGTCAGGACCGACCCTCAGGCTACAGCACTGTTCACGTTATTCTCCATCAGCGACCTGCAGCAAACGCACAGTCAGCACAATGTCAACGGCTTCAGCCACGCCACACGCAACGCCACGTTCAGCTTTGAGTCAAAGACTGACCGTGGAACTTAGTTATGACATAACATCTGTCATGTATTAGTTGGTGCAATAACCAAAACTATTCACACTAATGTCTGAAAATACGACTGGAGAACCGGATTTTGATGAAAGTGGCACAATGTGACTTTACTAAGATATTAGAAATGTCTGAAAAAGCAGTAAATTTAAAAAGAAACAACCACTCAAGAACTTAAAAAATGCTTCTTTACAAATAATCCTAATGTATCAAAAGGTGGAATCTGTGAAATACTTTAATTATGACTAAAAATGTTTAACAGTAAAGAAAAGTACCAGTCTGATGTGTTTATATATACTGTATATATGAAAAAAAAACCTAACAAACAAAAACACATACTAATTTAAAGTGTGGGTTCATAAATTTTTTTTTTCAAGGTCAAACTCAAGTACTTTTCAAGAACTTTTACGGGTTATTTTAAATTTTTCCAGCACAACACCTTATTGCTGAGGGGAAAATACATATCATCATCATCATACAATTATCTTTTTCACTTTTAATTACATTTATGTATGTTGAATTATGCTATAAACACCAAAAATTTAATTTCATAATAGCAAAAAGTCATTAAAGAACATAAAGTTTTATCCAAAAGGAGGAAATGTACCAAAGGTTTACCTAAGAGCACCCGCTAATGTTCATTAACATATAGGTTTTTTTGTTTTTGTTTTTTTTATACGTCACCTCTCTGTAAATAGCTTTAGTTTTCCATGTAACCTGTCAGAGTTAATATTAAAATAAATAAATAAAATCACAGAGTTATAAGCCAGCATATCAAATTTCATACCTTTTAAAGACTTACTTAAGGCATTAAATGCAAAAATGTAAATTCAAGAGTTTAAGACCCTGCAGAAACCCTGGTATGATTATCACGGACATATGATGAAAATAAGGGGGTGTGGGGGGTGAAGTTCTATTATTCTCATATGTCGTGAACTTTGAAGGAACAACCTGCCAGTTTCAATTCAGACAAACACTATTTAAGATCATTAAATCACAAGGTTATTAACGAGGTCTTCTATGACCTATATTTTGGTTTTGTGGTAGAAATGTTCAAGACAAGTAAATAAAGTCACCTAAAAGGCAATATAAATTTATAAACAATTTCGATGCTTCTTCCCACTTCTTTTGGGGCTTCAGGGGTGAAATACTGGTGGGGATTTGCAGTATAAAATAATGTATTATGTATATTGTGTACACATCTTGTTTTGCTACCAATGTCTTGATATATATTATTATTACATATTATACATGGAGATATGCATATAGAAATACATACATATATACTGTGTATGTTTCCTATATGCATATTCTTCTTGTAAAATTATTTTTGCATATTCTCTGTGTATACTTCTCTATGCATACTTGGTTAGGTAAACTGTGTATTTCAGTAATCTTTCCATGTATATCTGTGTACATATAATGAGATGTATATGAACAGTATTGACTATTGTACATGTATATGTAATTAGTATTGTACCGAGAGTGCATAAGCTCTAAACTAAACTAAATATACACGTACTTATGAAATGTATTACTTAAGTGAATAATTTCATGCACAGATCAGACAAGAGTTGGTCGACCCTATATGTACAATGTGTGCACAGCTTTTACTGTAGGTACTTCATATTTGACAAACTGAGTAATGAATGCATGTATGTGATAATACATCACTTATAGATAATGAATATGCCCAGAGTATTGCTTTTTGGCCATAGTGTTGTATCATTTTGTTTTGGGGTATGAGTCAGATCTGATGTATTAATCTCCAACTTCAGCGATAAACTCCATTTCAGTCTAGTTTTTTGTGATAAACTTTATTGAGTTAAAACTATGGGAACACAGACACTGACGAATCAGCAGTTGATACTTACGTCTGATCTCCTTCTAGTGATTTCTGGATCTCCTGAAGCACTTCTGCAAACAAAATATGACCGTGAGAGATAGTTCTTTTTAAGATGACATGCTACTTTTCATCCGAGACGTGTTCTGGGGGATGAACCGGACATGGACCGGGTCTAACGGGGTTGTATGAACCATGCGCCGCTCTGACGTCTGTAAACACTGGGTTACAGTTGAGTCTGTGAGCTGCTGCTGAGGGTGTGTCTCATAACAATGGAGGCATAAAGCTGACATACCAGTTAGGGGAGGCAGCACATGTTGCACTAAACACTGAAGCAAGGCATTATGGGATGGATGACAATAACACAGGAGCCTCCTGTACGATCACATTCACATGAACAGGTTTAACGTGTCTCTGCGGTACTCACTCTCATCATTCAGCAAAGCATGCTCCATAACACGTCTAGCTGCACTTTCTGGAACGCACAGGCAGCAGGCAGTCAGCCGCAAACAATGTGTGTGTGGAAAAACAGACAGGGGGCACATTAGCACACGTCAAACACGACACTACATGTGCACATGTGCATTAGCTCATGCATGTGTCAGTATTCAGGCCTCTGAACGCCATTTACCTGCATCCTCACCATCCTGGGTGGCATTTCTACAACAAAAGAAAGAGCAAAAGCATGAGCACAAAAACAAAGAATGAGTCCAAAATAAAATCAGGGTTCAAACACATTTGAAATTTCTAAGTTCCATACTTTTTCCAGACCCTAATTTCCAGATGCCTTGGTAAAAAAATTCAAATAACGTGTGACATTTCATTAAATAGATGTGTATTGTGTAAATAAATTATGGAATTAATAGTTTTTTTTTTCATTATTCTGAATATGTATGACATTATGTTACTAAATAATTTCCAGAAGATTATATCTAGGTGATGTAGCTTACATGAATAAATAAACATCAAACCCAGATAAATTCAGTGCATGGCTTTTTTATTTTAAGGTGCAGTTACACATTTTAGCTCCGCTAGCAAGCAGCTGAAAAACCCCCACATGGATCCATTTTTTTTTTTTTTTTTTAATATTCATAATTTTATGTTTCATAAAATAGAACAGTGATAATAGTCTTGGAAACATTATTATTTTCCATACATTTGTTTCCCTTTTCCATACTTTTCCAGACCTGGAAATTCATAAAATCAAATTCTATACTTGCATAAGAACCCTGTAAAATAAAACAACGGGGGGTTTCATACCTGTGAGCAGATGAAGCTCCGTCAGTCTGCGGTCTATGTTGGGGGCCTGAGTGCAGAGGAGCCCCCACCAGACACCGAGGCTCCACCAGACAGCGAGTGGACAGAGAGAAACGCTCAAACTCAGACGGAGAGATCAAGTAGAAGCCTGAAAGAAGAAAGAAAACACTTTAAAACATGGTCCTGCATCACCAACCGTCTAACCAGACCCCCTGGATACCGATGACATCACTCCATAGTAGAGCAACATGTACAATATACTGCTTCAGAATCATCATTGCGATGTACATGGGCACAAGAGTCACATCGCAGGTCCTGTGATGTAGGAGGGAAACTAACTCAACGTGTTCTCGTCTAATTTCAAGGGTATCTGACACACACTGCATGTAGCAATCCACCAATCACAATCATTCTTAATCAGTTTGGAGTGAGTTGCTAGTAACAACATTAAAAAATGAATAATGAACAAGAGAAAATTACAGGAAACGAAGACTTATTTGTTATCTGGAATTATTTTGGCTACACGGAGAATGACATTGAAACGTGTGTTCTGTGTCGACGGTGCCTTGCAACTAATTTGTTTGACCGTTTAAATCAGCACCACACAGATATTCTATCCTCCTGAGCGTTTTTTCACATTGTTAAAAAAAAAAAAAGAAAAAAAATTACAATAAGAGTTTTTTTTTCCAATCTCTTGCAGTCCTACTCCATAGCCCCTTTTCCACCACAGGAGCTTTAACTTTACCTGGGATATTATAAACTTCAGTGCGTTTACACTGAAATTACCCAGTTAAAAAAAATATTTTTCCTTTGACTCCAACATTTTTTCAGATTTCCCAAAATTTTTGAAGGTTGGGACGGGGTTGTGTGCTGAAGGACAGAGGTTGGTGGAATCCATTTTGAGTATTCTGATGTTACATTCCCCTACTGTAGCCAGTATGTGGATGAAAACTTGTTTATTCCATTTCTACAAGTTGTCACGTTATTTATGTTTTAATCATTTGGAAAATAGACCAAAAGAGAAACTACGAGGAGTGGATGGACGACAATGTCAATATTCTGAATATGCTCTTTTGAATGGATTAGCTCCAATAAGCTAAAGAACATATTCTGTGAATACAGAAAGTCTTGTGTAAATACAGAACATAGAGTGTCATGGAAAAAAAAAAAAATATTAGACCATCAAAAGTCATCAAGAACAATGGTTATGCAATCCAGCACTAACTCCTGCG
>JAPTGZ010000012.1:27019434-27031411 GCA_029814645.1 Fowleria isostigma
CGTGACATTTCGAGAATAACGTCGTAATATTACGAAAATAAGGTTGGTCCAATTCAACAGAAGTTGCTGAAATAACTTGTTCGCTGTAACAGGAAACTAACCGTCAAATTAATTTCAAAATATTATTTTATTTCAAAATATTATTAATTTGAAAAAATCATTAAAGTACAACACATTTCGAGTTCTGAAAACTATGACTTTATTCTCGTAATATTATGATTTTATTCTCGTAGTGACAAGTGATTTGTTTTTGTCTTATGTGGCCTTTATACGCCGTCGTAGGTTTTCTCCCAGACTGATTATTAATATCAAACTTGTAAGGAACAGAAATATATAAAATAAAAATAGTAAAATAAATAACAGAAATAAAAGTCAGAAGTCTAGATAATACGATGTCATATTAGGGCCACATAAGAAAATAAAATCGCTTGTCACTATGAAAATAAAGATAATATTTTAAGAATAAAGACATAATATAATCATGGTTTTAAAAAACTCATTTTATTTTTATTTTTTTAAATTATTTTTTAATGATAAAGGGAAGAGATATGATGTGGGCACCATGTCTGAAGTTGTTAGTGATTCCACAAGGCATGGCCAACATAGTCAGAGGCATGTTACTTCATGACAACAGAAAACCCAGGACCCCTCTCATTTTTTATCAAAGATATGGAAGAAATATGTACAAACAAATTCATACTTGGTGCCATTTCAGCAAGCTGTAGATCATATAGACAAATAGAAAAAAATGTACACAACATAGATACGTTTCCTGTAAATAATATTCATACTTGCTTCATTCTGTTCATAAGAGTTAATATAATGTTCACATAGTTTCTGACTTTGTGCCGTGTGGTGACACCGGCATCAAAATAGAGTGTAATAGAGCCCCCTGCTGGTGGCTTTTGGTTAAATCATTTAACCAAATGAACCTTTTCAGATTTTGTCCCATCTTCCACATATTGAGTCAATGCCTCATATCATATACAGCACTGTGCAAAAGTCCAACATTAGGTTTGTTGGTCAGTAAAGTTCTAATGATCACACATGCATTTGTCAGTCTCTGTTTTAGGATCTAATCTGGATATACAGTCACAGAAAAAGTCATAAATCTGTGGGGGTCCCTCAAATGTCTAATTGTATTTTGATCATAAATGCTGCTCATTTTCCATCTCTGTGAGGTACTATCATGAAACGTGTGAAATCAAAATTCATTCATTCATTTTTTGAACCTGCTTTATCAAAATGTTGGATAAAAAAGGAACTTCGGAAGGCCAGTTCTTAGAAATGTCCCAATCAATCTAAAAATAAACGAGCTGCCCCATCCAGCTTTGCCAGATGAGAAATGACAAATTATCATACCAGAAACTTAAAATGATCATATTTTCTGGAAAATAATCGTACATACCTGATGTGACTTTGCTCCAGACCATTGCCTTCAGTAAAATATGACCACAGACTGTACAGTTTTGTCTTATAACGCAGTTTGACCTTTATGTAAACTAACAGCGCTGTTGGAAAAAAAGTTTTCTGTGTGGTTCTCGGTTCAACTAGACAGGTTTGATAAACTTTTGTTTACATTTCGTGTTGCCATGCTACATAACTCGTATTACACTGTGTGTCACCCCTGCTATGCCGCGTATGTTGATTGGTTGTAAAGAGGTAGGTGAGTCATGCTACATCAGGTGCTGTGATAACAGGAGTTATCAGTGTGTGTTTATAAACATGCTGCAGGTATTTTCCATTTGGATGTTCAAAGACTGTAGTTACCATGGAAACAGTCATCTTCTACAACATTGATTCACCAGTAAAACCCACGGAGTTGGATCACTGACAGTGGATGGACACGCTGGGTTTATGTTCAGTTAATGATCGATAAAAAGTCACTTTTTTTTTACAATTTTCTCTGTTTTTGATATAATAATCCTCAACTTTATTCTGAACATCTACAGTAATTTAATATTGAAAAATATCTGATTTTCACTGAAAAAAAACACACATTACAGAAGATAATATTACAAATGGTAATGGGGATAAACCACTTAAGGATGGTTAAATTGGAGGAAAAATTAATTTGGAAAGTGCCACAAATGTCACACTTACAACAGCATATTAGGGCCACACAAGAAATTAAATCGCTTGTCAGTACAAGATTAAAGTCGTAATATTTTGAAAATAAATTTGGCAGACTTTCCAGTTATAGCGAACACAACAAGTGAAGAAGCGACTTCACTTCTGTTGAACTGGACTCATTATACTGTGACTTAATTCTCACAAATTACAACTTTAATCCAAGAAAAGTACATTATTTTCATGAAATATTGAGTTTTTTTCTATTATATTATGACTATTCTCAAAATATGGCTTTAATCTCATAAAAGTATGACATTAATTTAATTTAATAATGAGTTTTTAAAACTATGACTTTATTCGCCTTATATTCTGACTTCATTCTTTTTTTTAGTTTGGTGAATATAAATATTTTTATATACATGATAACAAAAGTGTACATAGAATACATAGAATAATAAAAATCTTGTAAAAAGAAATAAAAGAACAATCAATACAACCTCACTTAGTCCTTTTATTTTTACATTTCCCCTTTGATAATTTGTATAAATATTTGTTTAGAGTACTTGCACTGTCCTTTTCATTTGGTATTGTTGTGAATGTTCTGTTGTTGTCTGGTTTGGTTGCTGATTTTTGTTGTTGTTTATATGTTTTTATTATCACGAATAATTGCAAAAATTAATAAAATGTGATGACCATTCTCAAAATATCACAACTTCATTCTCGTAGTGACCAGTGATTTTCTTTTCTTATGTAGCGTTGTGCACACTGGGTCCTTATGGGTTAAACATGTTTTTGAACAGTGGGTGGTTTCATATTGACTGAGACAAAATGTGACAAATGGATTTATAGCAAAAATATTTATTTTTAACTGTATTACAAATTTGTCAGGCAAACCATATTTGCACAACACAGGAACTTTTTGATATCATTGTAGCATGAATCCATGAATAACTGTCAGGCATAAATAAACCATGACATGCACAGTTTAACAAAAAAAAAAACCCAAAAAAAAGAAGAGCCAGATTTGTTAAAAATGGAACCTCTGTGATCATCGAACACATCGTAACGGGATCAGGACAATACAAACACACACAGGTTTTTGGATTTTCATTAATCTAACAGCAGAATACTGAAAATACTGCACATTTTTCTTAATATTCATGTACCAGGATACCAACAAGTTAATTTATGGATATACTTTGGAAGTTCAAGCCCTTTTTTTTTTTTTTTTTTACAACTCTGACATTCATGAAGACACAGTAAAGATTATTTACAAGAGGGCAGATAGGTTTTTCACAATAACATGCGACTAATGTTTGTTCCGTAAAACAGAAACTGTAAGCGATCTCTACATACAGATCCTTTTGCATATTAGACTTTGGATAAAAATAAATTCCCTTTTTCAACATAAAGTGCTATGATATGGATACGTTTCACATTATTCAGTGATTCTGTTTTGAAGAACATCATATATATTCACAATTTTACACTGTACTTTCATTCCAAACGTCTCCAGTTTTATAGAAATCTCAAAAAGACACTAAACCTGCTGCTGTTCGTCCTCATGTCAAGCTGCCTGAATATAAAACCATAGCTAGGCTTCTGTTTTTTTTTTATTTTCAAGTGAACAAAAAAAAAAAGTTCATCAATGAACCTTGAAAAAATGATAAATTGAGTTTACTGTGCAACCTCTGTGATGACAGATCCACTCAATTTGCTGGTCACATATTTGACCACAGCGCTAGAAAGTGAGCAGATGCGATGAGAACTGTAAAGAAACAACTTTTAGATTCAAAGAAAGTGACAAAGTGATAAAAAATAGAAGCACTGTTGTTGTTTTCACCACTGCATACAGCTCTAAATGAAAAGAATAGTAGTGTTTCCTCTACATGGGTGAGTTTGATTATGAGATTTATAAAGGTATAAAGTTATGGACTTATGATAGGTGTGATGTAAAAGCAAGAAATAGTACCAGAGATGGACTGGTTATAAAGACCTGCATTTTAAAGTTGAAATAAAGTCTCTAGGTGAAAGTATGGCAAAGCAGTAGTGGTCAGAAAAAAGTCTACTTTTTTGTTGTTCCCATTGAAAATGAATGGGGTTTTTGATCGTGTTCATGTGCAAAAACCATATGAAATATTGTTACAACATATGACATAGATAATCTTTGGGTGAAGCTGGACATTTTTTGTATTAACAGTTTGATTTTAGGATTAGTCACATGGGAATGGTAGTCATTTGAAAATGACCCAATTCATTTTAGATGGAAAAATTTGCCCAGTTTTTTGGAACTTCATCGAAATCTGTGCATCGGAATGTCAATCCAGATAAGAGCGCATCTTTCGAGACCAGGCTTCATATTTTTGCAATTATATGTTTTGGTCTATTTCTAAAAAGTAGTAAATTGAGTTTACTGTGCAACCTCAGTGATGACGGATCCACTCAATCTGCTGGTCACATATTTGACCAAAGCACTAGAAAGTGAGCAGATGGGATGAGAACTGTTAAGAAACAACTTTTAGATTCAAAGAAAGTGACAAAGTGATAAAAAATAGAAGCACTGTTGTTGTTTTCACCACTGGACACAGCTCTAAATGACAAAAATGGAGTTTGAGTCTGAAATGGAAGTGTTTCTTCTACATGGGTGACTTTGATTATGAGGTTTATGAAAGTATAAAGTTATTTTTGATGTTAATATCTTTGTTAAGTTGTTGTTTATTGATCACAGATCACAATAAAAACTGTAGAGAAAACAGGTGATTGGTGGTTTTACTGTGATTTTTCAGTCTAAAAACAGAGCTAAGCTAACAGAGCTATAATGTAAACTATCAGCTCACAGAGCACGTGAAGACACAGTGTTATATTAAATTACTGAGTTTTAGTTTGAAAAAAACTTGATGATATCATAATACAGATGTGTGTAAACGATAAGCTTTCCACTTGATTCAGTGAGTGAAACAGTCTGTGATAGAGAGCATTCATTTGTTGGAGGTTTTTGTACTCCTCAGTGTGTTCTGGCATACTTTTTGTTGGGTGCTCCATATCATGTTAGACCTGATATGTGTGCGTTCAAAAAGTATTTATGTGAAGGATCCATTTTACTAAAACGTTGCCATTGTAGACATACATGCAAAGAGTTGAGGTTTTTGAGCATGTTAACACCTCAACAACAATAATATCCTTAAGGTTTCCATAGTGACTGTAATGCATTGTGGGGTGCAGTGCGTCATGCAAATCTCAAATGGCATCCTGGGACATTAGTATGTCATCCAAGAACCTTTGGCATTCTGGAAAGAATTAGGAGGCCAGAAGTCACCATGTCCATCCAGCATACCAACTAGAGCCTGTTTATAAATGAATCATCTGACCTGACAGCAGCTTCACCTTTTAATTATATGTATGTATATATGTATGTATGTATGTATGTATGTAGAGCAGTTATTTTGTTTATTTATTTCCATTGCATTAGGCTGTTGTATTATATGTCCCGTATGTGTGCGTATGTGTGTGTGGGTGTGAATGGTGTAAAATTAAAGTTACAGAAAAACCTATTAGACCATCCTATGTTTTCTTCAGTTTCTTGTTCACATTTAATGCCCGATACAACTGAAGGTACATTTGTTTGGACAAATATAATTATAACAACAAAAATATCTTATAGTAGTTTAATTTCAGAGCTGATATCCTTCCATTTTCCATGATATTTTCTTGATAATAACCAAAATCAGATCAGTTCTTATATCAATATCTATGACATTGTACTGACAAAAACAGTGCTTTTAGACATTTTATGTTTTCTTTTCTGTCTGTTTTAGTCGCATGATACATACAGGAGTTAGTACCGTACTGTATAACAATCATTTTGGATGATTTTTGATGGTCTAATAATTTTTTCCACGACTAAATAATTCTAATAATAGACCAGACCCCGGGAAGAATAGCAACCGATGTTTAAGTTGCTAATGGGGATCTTAATAAATGAAATGAAATATTACATTGTATGTTAGAGAGTCTACCTGTGAAAACATGAATCACAATATCATAACTATATATACATATTAACTATTAATCTTTAAATAAAATATATTCATATTTATCTGAACAGTGACTTAATTATGAAAATATATTTCTTGGCCCATTCAAGAAAAAAAAAGATTTTATATATCATCTATTACATTTGTTACTTGAATACTTCTGCTTTGTCTTTTTGATACATTCTTATGTTTATATTAATGTAATAAAAGATTTATTTGCTAAACTAATGAATAACAACCACTATAAATCTCAAATATAATATATATCAGGGAATTAATTTTTATTATTATAAGTATTGTATTTTAATTATATTTTTTTATATATATACATGTTTATAAGAATATATGTATGTTATTTATATGTCATTTAATAATGTGAATGGGTGTTTTTGTTGTTTTGATTAATATTCTTTATGTATATTATGATTTACTTTGTTAACCTTTCATTATAAAACTTGGATACAATAAAAAAAAAATGTGAATAAATAAATAAATAAAAATTTATTAATTAAAATCCATAAATCTGTATAAGTTTCAAGGTGACAGAAGCGATGCGTCGACCGTGAACATGTAGGAGGTTCAGTGTCTCTTTTCTCCACAAACTCGCCGACAGATTAAAGTGCTTTCAGTTTGGCACACACACACAGTCCAGTCAAAGGTAAAGTTGAGTTAATTTAACTTATGACATGTAGGAATATCTTCTTTGAATCAGGCAAATGCAGTTATTGATCGACAGGTTGTGCTGCAGGATGCTGGTCCAGCTCAGTCCAGGGAACGCGACTGATCGAACGCTACAGTATTTATACTTTCTACACGTGTTCACATTAAGGAGGTTTTTATTAAAAATATGTAAAGTGTCTGGATTTCCTGCAGAGTTATTGATCGTGATGATGTTTTGAACTGATCCATGATGTTATGTACTGTAGAAGCAGGAAAATCATTTTTTTATTTGGGTAATTCTCACACAGTATTATAAGGATTTCCTGGATAGATCACAATTTTGGTAATAAAATAATAGTTAAATCTAAGTTTACTGGATAATCCAAATAAATATTTAATAAACAGTTGCAAATGGCAGTGAAAAAATACCTTAGTAATAAAATAACAATTAAAAAGTCAAGTGAAAATGACACTTAATCCAACATTTGTCATAAATATTCTGACTGAAGACAAACAACACTGAAAATATTTGCGGCTCGGCAAATATCGCAGATCTACAGCCTGCGTTAGCATTTTAAAATCCACCTTCTCTACCACCTTAAACAGTACCACGTCTTTGGCTAAATCTAAATGAGCGATTCACACTCATTTCTCCTACATTTGGTACCTTCGTCGTACTCATGTCTCGCTCTTTAACAACTGTTTTGGTTTGATAAGATAACAAAATGCCGCCACTCAGGCTGCACTGTTTATGCACGGGTCACACTGTCCAATCAGCAGAGATATACCGATGTTATTACAGTCGCAACGCTTGTTTTTAGCATCACTGGGTGAAATTCCATAGAGTAATTTCATGCTAAATCACCAGATTTTAGAGAAAGTTCCTGCTTGACCATCTCAGATTTGCTTCATTTTTTAAAAATTCTAATGTCCTTGTTACTAATAACTGCTGTGCAAAACGTTAGCCCAATATCTCCTCTACTTTTGAAGATATTAAGCCTTCAAAAAGGGGGCGTGGCCTCATATTTAGCATAAAAACAAGTGTTACAAACATCCATACTTTGATGAATAATAACTTTTGAACTGTTCACACTAAATGATTCAAATTTTCACACATGATTCTTTGATATAATAAGTCTCTGTACACTGAAGGAGAGATTTGGATTTACAGATTTATGGTGTGACAAATATCATTCATGGAATGCTTGTTTGTCCATGGTAGCCCTTTTGTCTCTATATCTCCAGATTTAACTCTTTCCCCCTTGGACGCCTACTAGGAACAACCCATATATACAGCATGTTACTAGTTCTACCCATGGACCATTTTGTTTTTCTGGTGTGTTGTTTCTTTTTCCAGTGGCTACAATTGTCCCTACTTTGACAAATTTAGGGAAAAAGCTGTGAAAATGTATTATTAATAAAATTTTTATTGACTTATCTGTTTATTTATTTATTATTTTTAAATAAAAATAAAACAAACAAATAAAAGAAAAAAAATAATGTTAAAAAAAACAAAAATAATAAAGTGAAATTTAAAAAATAAAAAAATAATTTAAAAAATTAAGAAATAAAGAGAGAGAGAGAAAAAAAGAAAATTTCTTATTTAATCCTATTGGTTGTCCTAGTATGGGTTGTGCTCACCTCCACCTATTACAGCCTCTGTTACGTTTGTAAAATAGAACCTGTTCCATAATGGTCGTCAAATCACATTTTTAGTGATATAACAGAGGTGTCAAAACTCATCATTAAGATTATGGGGGGGGTCGTTGTCAAATGTCGTTTTTATGAGGGAAAGAGTTAATGACACCAGATGTTAGATTCTACGATTATACAATATAGATTATACGAGACATGTTATAGTACTATCAGGAAGATATATTATATCTGTGACAAAAATTATACTTTCTCACATATAGGCCCCTAAAAATGAAAAAAAAAAAAAAAAAAAAAAATTGTCACACCGGTGTTTTGAATGTTTATAGCAAAAATCTGACAAGTACTACCAGAAAACAAATTAAAGCAGTGAAAAGAGCAAGGTTTAATTGATATATGAACCAAATATGAAGCAAATGTGAGATGGTAAGTCGAGAGCCCTCTGGTGAATTGGACAGAATAACCCAATAATTACCTTTTACATTATAGTTAAAGTGGTCTGAGATGAAACAAGACTTCTGGATCTAGTCCCTGCCTATGTTTTCAGCATGTATCAGAGCTTTCCCATGATGCAATGCAGGTTTTGTCGAATAACAGGTGATTTTAAACTGATATTAAGGTTAAATATGTGATCTGATTGACCTGGATGTGATGCTGCTCTACTCCATGTCAAACCTCTTCCATGACAACAGCAGGTCGTCTGTTTGTATACTTAGTCCACTGATTTGGACAGACAGGAGAGAGCTGCATAAAGAAGGTGATTATTTGAACATTATGGTCTTTTTTCACCCTGATTAAAGCTCCTGCAGCTTTAAATGCTCTTTGAATTTTCCCATTTGAAGGAAACAATAGTAGAACGGCCACTATATTTCACCAAAATGACCGACTGTATACATTTGAGAGATTCACCACAGTATGAGATGTGTTAGATTTTGGGTTTTACCTTCAAATACGCTGGATTATCAGCTTTTAATCAAAACCAGATCAGTTCATTTGGGAATGTTGGCTAAGACACAGTTACTGTCTACAAATAAAGGTTGTAGTGGTGATGTGTTTGTCTTAGTTAATGACTGAAACAAATAATCACATGGTTTTGGGGTCTTCCTGTTTGCTGAGCAGGACTTCCAGGAGGCGGAGTTTAGCTTTAAGCTGCTTGTACTCCTGGTATTCATCTTTCATTGGAGTCCGATCTTCCTTTTGGCAGATTCTGCAGAGACACAGGAAGATTGTTGTCAACACCATGGACTTCGTTGATTGTAAATTATTCCAGTTACATCAGTGGTTCCAAACTTTTTGTCTCATGACCCCATTATCACACATTTCTGACGACCC
Organism: Fowleria isostigma; assembly: GCA_029814645.1. NCBI lineage: Eukaryota > Metazoa > Chordata > Actinopteri > Kurtiformes > Apogonidae > Fowleria > Fowleria isostigma. Next base: position 27,029,187 of record JAPTGZ010000012.1, read on the forward strand.
CAGAAAATGAAAAAGGAGAAATTTTTTGCTAAAATTAATTTGGTTTTGATCATGCAATAGTTTGCTATATTATATTGCAAATAAATGCAAATTTTAGACTACATTTAGTCAAATTTTTATTATTATGGCGAAATGTCCAGGCCGCAGGGTTCACCAACCCTGGTCCTCGAGAGCTACTATTCTGCATGTTTTAGACGTTTCCCTCTTCTAACACACATGATTCAGTTGTTAAGCTTATCATAAAGCTCTGCAAAAGTCTGATAACGACCGTCAGGTGTGTGCAAGAGGGGAAACATCTAAAACATACAGGATAGTAGCCCCAGGTTTGGTGACCCTGGCTCCAGGGTGTACCCCGCTTTTGCCCTTAGGTAGCTGGGATAGGCCCCGAGCGACCCCCCGTGACCCTAGTGAGGATAAAGTGGGTTCACAAAATGAATGAATACATATAACTATATATATAACTATATGTATATATATATATACACATACATATATATATTTTTTACATTTATTTATTTTTTTAGAAATTCCAGGCAAAATTTCTGACCCCAGAGTTGAAAACCACTGATTTACAGGATCATATAGAGGTGTGACTCACCTTCCAGTCTGACGGTGAAACTCCTCCTCAAACTCCCTCAGAACTTTACGCCTGGCCTTCTTCTCTGCTCTGGTTTGCCGCAGACACTCCAGCAGCTGACACCTGATTTGGTTAAATATACACAAGGCAGATTCTCTCAATAAACAGCAGAAAACCACAAAATAAACCCTAAAAATCTAGATGATTCTAGGTGTGACTTTTTTTTCCCCCTCAAAATCATTCATTCTTCCGCAACATTCCAGTTCATGCTGGAGAAACTGCGGAGCCCATGTAGCTAATCACACCCATATATTGATTTATTAGTAAACTATGCAACAGAATAAACACATAATAAATAAAAATAATCAACACAACATAGCGTATACACTAGTAATAACAAAATAAATTCAATATGTATTATGCAAAAAGGAGTGGAAAGATGACAACTTATTAAATCCCACCCCCATCTCCCATTTATACAACTTAACACGTTATTTTCGCTTCCTTAATAATAAATTTACATCTGTTCAGAGTCCTAATAATGTAAATAACACATAGTGAACAGATTAGGAAAACTGATGTATATTACACATAGTAACTATCTAATTGATAATCTGCATAATTTATAATACAATATATTTAACAATAATTACAATGACATATTTTGGCTATGTCCTAAATTAAGTGTGTTTTAGGGGAGGTTTTCAATACCCTGACGGAGGTTTTTAAAATCAACTACTGCGTGTCCCAGACCTGGATGCTTCGTGCAGGTTGCTCATGGTGAGTACAGGTTGCTGACGGACTGCTTTCACTTCATCCATAGGGGACACAAAGGCGGGATCGCTGTCCCGGTCGCTGTCCTCCTCGCCGGACGCCGCTCTGGTCGCCCGGCGAGGAGGCGGAACAGGACATTCTTCGACCGTCATCGAGCTTGTTGAGTCGTCTTCATCTGAAGCGTCATCGTCCTCCTCCTCCTGTAGGACAGAGGTCGGTTACTGCTCATACATCGTCACTAGGTAGAAATATCAAAAGTTGAAATGTGTTTTTGTGAATTCGTGTATCTACGATGAATTTAACTCTTTCCCCCTTGGATGCCTACTAGGAACAACCCATATATATTTTACTAGTTCTACCCATAACATTTAGTTTTTCTGGTGTGTTGTTTCTTTTTACCGTGGCTACAATTGTCACTATTTCAGCAAACTTCCGGAAAAAAACAGTAAAAATGTATTATTATTAAATATAGATCTTTTTAAAATAAATAAATAAAACAAAAAAATTTAATAAAAAAAATAATAAAAGAATAGAATTAAAAACAAATAAATAAATAAATAAAAATAAAGACATTAAGAAAACAATAATTAAAAAATGTAAAATAAAGAAAAAAAATTAAATAAAGAAAAAATAAAAGAAAACACCGCAATATCTCTCCAATCTTCTGCACCTATCCCAAAATAACTATCACCTGAGGTCCAACAATTTATGACACTAACTGTTCCGAAAGCCCACTCTGTCTTCGGCCAGAATTCCTTTCACTTTTGCTGCAGCAAATGATTGGAACACACTTCAGCAGTCTTTCAAACTCTCACATCTCCCATCAATCAACATGTTTAAGCAAATACGTTGATTATATTCGTTACGTCTTCCA
>JAPTGZ010000012.1:27045981-27060865 GCA_029814645.1 Fowleria isostigma
GAGACTAATGGGGATCCTTAAATAAAGAAATAAAAAATAACAAAGTTATTTAAACTCATCATTACGGGTATGGGGGTGTGGGGGGGTATCGGTCAAATGTCGTCTTTATGTGGAAAGACAAGTGTATATTACCATTGATTGTAATATTTTCTTCTGTGTTTGTTTTTTTTTTTTCATTAAAATCAGGTATTTTCCAACATTTAATTTACTAATCATGTAGACATTTTTAAAGTTTAGAGTAAAATTGAGGATTATTATATCAAAAATAGAGAAAACTGAAGAAAATGTGAATTTTTCAGTCAAATCTGTCATTAACTGAACATAAACTAAGTGCATCCATCCACTGTCATTGATCCAACTCCATGGGTTTAACTAGTAAATTGATGTTGTAGAAGATAACAGTTTTTCCATGGTAACTATGAAGCCTCTGTGCATCCAAATGGGTCATATATGATGACAATGAAAAGATAAATAACTGTATTTTACACCAATTATTTACATGTATTAGTGGATCAACAGAGATTAAACAGTTTATATCAGTAGATGGTTTTGGTAGATGGGGGATGTTTGGGTCTTTATGGTTAAAAAAAGGTTAAATATAGAGACAGTTTCATTTGGGAACTGACACAAAGTAGTTCTGGGTCTTTATGGGTTAAAAAAATTAAACATAACAAATGGGATCATAACATGGAAGTAGAGAAGGGGAGGACAATGTCAACGGAACTACTCATCCCACACTTGGGGGAGTTAGTCTAATTTTGTATCCAAAGCCCAAATGTTGCCCTTTGTGCAGGACACGTAAGTTAGCTAGTAGATATGTGTTGTAACAGGGTTGTTATGAGTCACGACGCCACAGGTAGAGCTCACATCGTAGAGTCCAGTATATATTTAAGATGTAATGTAGCTGTGATGTTTCATATATCAAGGCACTTTCTATGATGAGTCTGAGGTAGAGCAACGTTTGTGCTCTAAGAATCCAACTACACAGAGCAAGGCGAGGGGAGATGCCTTAAAGGAGTGATACTTTGTTTTTTTAAAAGGAAGTTTGCATTTTCAAACACTTCCCTGTGGTTTATATGAACTGTAAATGTTATACATGGGTCTGTTCTTCATTAATTCAACGCCACATTCAACCTTATTACTGAGTAATGGCAGAAGACTGGTGGTTTGGAGCGCTGGCCCTTTAAATGCAAATGACCACTTCACACCCCACCCCCTCCAGGTTGTTGATCGTGCCACTCTGACCTGTTTTCGTTAATACAACCAACAACTGAACCTTTAAGACGATGGCCACGTTTGGACATATTTTCAGTATGGACTACAACCGCTGCTGCTAACAAACAAGTAAAGTGTACTCAGAGAAATGTTCACAGGAAGTCTTGACCTTATATGGGCAAATGTAGTGACGTAACTAGTTATAGATGTAACAAATTTAGAAGGAATAAAACCGAGTTGTAGAAATCCACTGGATTTTTGCCCAAATTAATCTAAAGATATATCTACAGCAGCTTGAAGGTTCACATTCAATCTATATAAACTATTGGGGTTAAAAATACACAAATAAATGAACCAAACATTAATAAAAGTGGATTTAGGTTAATATGACCCCTTTAATGTGTGGAGTTATGATTCCATATCTGTGTCGGTTGTCTCCAGGTACTCTGTCGTCTTCCCACACTCTAAAGACATGCTACTAATGATGTGAATGGTTGTTTGTTTCTGTATGTCAGCTGTGATGAACTGGAAACCTAACCAAGGCCTTAGATCCGCTCCAAACCACCCATGATCCCGACAAAGGATGAATCAGATGAGTTCCTGTGTTTGATATGAAACACATACATGTGCAAAGGCACCATTAGCTGTTTCATTGAGAATTTCAACGTGGACCCAAAAAAAAGCACCACCCATGGTCCATAGACACATTCATGATGTTATGTCATAGTGGCTCAATGGTGGCGTCGAGCCCAAGGAAAAGAAAACGCATTCTTAGCAGGTTTGCAATCAAATCAACTCCTGAACCACCACTAGCACCTGGTTTACATTAGTATAAATGGGGTAAGGGGAGGGGGTCACTAACACCTGGTTTAGATAAGTTTAAATGGTGTAAGGGGGTCACTAACACCTGGTATACGTCAATATAAATGGGATAAGAGGGGGTCACTAACACCTGGTTTACATAAATTTAAATAGGTAGGGGGTCACTAAAACCTGGTTTACATTAGTAGAAATGGGGTAGGGGGGTCACTAACACCTGGTTTACATTTGTAGAAATGGGGGGGGTTACTAATACCTGGTTTAGATAAGTTTAAATGGTGTCAGGGGGTCACTAACACCTGGTATACATCAATATAAATGGAATAAGAGGGGGTCACGAACACCTGGTTTACAGATATTTAAATGGGGTGGGGGGTCACTAAAACCTGGTTTACATTAGTAGAAATGGGGTGGGGTTACTAACATCTGATTTACATTAATATAAATGGGGTAGGGATGTCACTAACACCTGCTTAATATTAGTATAAAAGGGGTAGGGGGGTTATTAACACCTGGTTTACATTAGTATAAATGGGGTAGGGGGGTCACTATTACACAGACATTCATCCAGCAGATGGTGTCACTACCTGGTGGGCTGTTCTCATCGACGTTATGACACAGAGCGAGGGTCTTCACCTCCTTCTCTCCTCCAAGCTCAGTGGAGCTACAGGGGCTTTTCTGCTCCTTGCTGCCCAGAGCAGGAGGGCTCCCTTCAGGGGATGGACCCAACGAAGGGGCCCCGTCCACCTCCAGTGCCTGGAGCTTCAGCAGGGAACTCTGCAGGCAGAAACAGAACATGCCAGACACGCTGATCCAAAGACTAACCAGGTCCCAGAGGGGAGGCTGAAGACCTTTAACACAGTCCAGTTCCTGAAGCAGCAGGGATGAGGGAGGGGTATTCAGGGCAGTAAGGCAGTCAGTGATTCCAGGTATTAGCCAGGTCCCAGCCTCAGAAACACACACAGGAAGACTATGGGGGTAAATTTCAGGGAGTAGCCAGTCTCCACAGTAAAAGGGAACGCCTCCAGGAATTAATCAGGCACCACTGAGTTAAAGCCATGCTGCATTGTGGTCCTATTAAGCTATTCCAGAGATTAGTCAGTCACTCTGTATATCCAGGTGGAGCAGTTATGCAAACCTTCCTCAGTCCTCTTCCACGATTCCTCCTGCTTCCAATGACTAACCAGCGCCAGTTAGTTCTGGAGGTGAAATCCAAAATCTTTCTGCGTAGTACGAGACGTGATTGCAGCTTAATCCCTCCTTTCCTCGTGTTTTCTGCTAGTGAGGATCCAGGAATTAGCCAGCTCCCATCTGACTCAGCTCAGCAGTAGAAACAGGAGCTGGAGGGTTTTGAATTTTCATCCTCTCGCTCTGCACATTCACTGATGATGATGACGATGATGATGGTGGTGGTGGGTTGGTCTCCTCCGTCCCTCTCCCTCTCTCTCTATTCCCCCATTCATTGTGCACCTCTCTCGCCCCCCTCCCTCTTTTGTTGGATTACTCATCCTCTGGTTTGTGAAGGAGAGGAGGGAGGAGGAGGTGGTGTTTGATCGCCTGACTCCCTCTCCCTCTCTCTCCCCATCACTGAGGTAGGTGGGCGGAAAAGGGAGGGGGAGAGAGCCATAAGGTGAACATAAGGATGCTACTCTCTCTCTTTGTGATCGTGAGGTTTTTCCCGCATCAGCGGGGGAGGGTCTTGTTGCTGACATCATTCTGTGTGTGTAGCTATAGTCTCATTCATAAAAAAAGGTGGAGGAGGTGTAAGTATGTGCTTTTCCTCACTCGTCCTTAGGCAGTTTAACCCTTTAACTGCCAGTAGATTGACCAGTTTTCTGCACATGCACTTATGACCAGGACCAAATTTTTTATCTAGGTCCAGGTAAAGGTCCAGTGTGTTGGATTTTCAGGAAAATTACAGGACGATCTAATTACGGAAATAGAATATGCAGTAATACTCATAACAATATATTCATTTGTGAAAAATCAGCTAAAAATAGTGCTGCACCATTAAATAGGTCTGTCACTTTTATTACATTATCACTATATTGCAGTTATTTGAAATAATCATGGTTGCATAATCATGAACATCGTCTCCATTCTCATGTGGTAAAACCTGACAGAAATATAAACCACCAATTCCAATGAAGTTGGGACGTAGTGTAAAACGTAAATAAAAACAGAATACGATTATTTACAAGTTTTTTTCAACCTATATTCAATTGAATACACTACAAAGGCAAGAAATTTAAAGTTCAAACTGATAAACTTTATTGTTTTTTGGTAAATATTTGCTCATTTTGAATTCGATGGCTGCAACACACTCCAAAACAGTTGGTATAGGAGCATGTTTACTACTGTGTTACATCGCCTTTTCTTTTGACTCAATAAGCATTTGGAAACTGAGAACACTAATTGTTGAAGCTTTGTAGTGGAAGTCTTTCCCATTCTTGCTTGGTGTACAACTTTAGTTACTCAACAGTCCTGGGGTATCCATCGTCATATTTTGTGCTTCATAACACGCCACACATTTTCAATGGGAGACAGGTCTGGACTGCTGGCCGGCCAATTTATTACTTGCACTTTTTTACTATGAAGCCACACTGTTGTAACACGAGTAGAACGTGTCTTTCATTGTCTTGCTGAAATAACCAGAACATCCCTGAAAACACGTTGCTTGGTTGGCAGCATATGTTGCTCCGAAACCTGTATGTACCTTTCCACATTAATGGTGCCTTCAAATATATGAAAGTTGCCCATGCCATGGGCACTAACACACCCCCATACCATCACAGATGCTAGCTTTTGAACTTTGTGCTGAAAACAATCTGGATGGTTCTTTTCCTCTTTGGTCTGGAAGAAACCATGTCCATGATTTCCAAAACCAATTTGAAATGTGGACTCGTCAGACCAAAGCACACTTTTCCACTTTGCATCAATCCATCTCAGATGAGCTTGGGCCCAGAGGTGCTAGCAGGGTTTCTGGGTGTTGTTGATATATGGCATTGGCTTTGCATGGTAGAGTTTTAACTTGCATTCGGAGATGTAGTGATGAACTGTGTTAACTGATAATGGTTTTCTGAAGTGTTCCTGAGCCCACGTGACAGTATCCTTTACACCATGATATTGGTTTTTAATGCAGTGCTGCCTGAGGGATCATAGGTCATGGGCATTCAATGTTGGTTTTTGGCCTTGCTGCTTATGTGCAGAGATTTCTCCAGATTCTCTGAATATTTTAATTATGTTATGGACCATAGATGAAATCCCTAAATTTTTTTGCAATTGTAGGTTAAGAAACATTGCTCTTAAACTGTTGAACTATTTGCTCACGCTGTTGTTCACAAAGTGATGAAGCTCCCCTCATCTTTGCTTGTGAACAACTGAACCTTTCTGGGATGTTCCTTTTATACCCACCTGTTACACTCACCTGTTTCCAATGAACCTGTTCACCTGTGGAATGTTCCAAACAGGTGTTTTTTGAGCATTCCTCAACTTTCCCAGTCTTTTGTTGCCCCTGTCCCAGCTCTTTTGGAACGTGTTGCAGCCATCAAATTCAAAATGAGGAAAAAATTGCAAAAAATCAAAGTTTATTAGTTTGGACATTAAATATTTTGTCTTTGTAGTGTATTCAGTTGAATATAGGTTGAAACAGGTTGTTGACTTGTAAATTTTTGTATTCTATTTTTATTTACATTTTACACAACATCCCAACTTCAATGGAATTAGGGTTTGTGTATCTGTGTACATATAACAAAATGTATATAACAATTATTGTACATGGAGTGCACAAGCTCAAAATAAACAATAAACTAACAAAGAGGTTTTCCTGCTACTTGTTGTTGCGACTGCTGTGGTCAGACTCACCTGGATCAATCAATGTGTCCAATAATGAAAGACAGGAAATAAAGGAGCGACTTTAAGTTCAGCAACTAGTGGAGCTGTGCATGAAGCCCATTGAGTTCTGTGTGAAAGATGAAGTTCTCAGTAAAGGAAACTAAAATAAATGATATAGTCACCTTAACACAATGTCACCTTCAACTGTATTAAGGCATAAAGGTATTGTTTTGTAGAAGTAGTTCTCAGCACTTCCAGTCTGTCTGACTAGGATTAGGTCATATTCCTCCCATGACTGTTTCAGAATAATATCAGTTTTCCTGTTATAGTTTGTGGGATACATACATATTTGAATCAGGATATAAAATAATGCAAACATTGTTCGACTGGTACAAAATCTACCAAAATGTGTTTTGTTCATTATTTCAGGGGTTCAGTTTTAGTTCACAACGTGTGTGGCATACATATTATACTATTTTAATACAGGTTTCCTGTTTGTACCTGGATGCAGATATTTCTTGAAACGATATGTGTATGGACGCAAAACTTTTACAACTCAAAAAGATCTGGTAACTGGTCCCCTAGCCTTTTCCTGTAACCAGACATGGCATGTGTTTACTGGGCTTATTGTCACAATACTAGCGATTTGATAAAGGCAATATATTCTGAACTTGACTTTCCTACATTTCTTGAAGTAAACATAACCCGTGTGTTTGCCTCTTGCTGGATTGGTGGACTTGTGTCTAGGTGTTAAAGCAAGAAATAGTATCAAAGATGGACTGGTTATAAAGTCTGGGTCTGAGTAACATTGGAGTGAATGAGAGAAAAATTGTCGCTGTGCACTTACAGGTGTGTACATCAAAAACTAAATATTTTTAGATTAAAATGTTGATAGTTTTGAGAGAAAAGAGTTTTTCCAACATTTTGATGGACAAATTGTTGCTGAAACCCCCAAAATGTGAGAGTTATGAAGGGTTGTCTGTAGATTTTCTAACATAAAATCCAACCCTCTTCACTCTGAGTTAAATTGGGGATGATTTCAGCCAATCACCTGTCAGCATTCTGTTCTCATTGTATGTGAATGGGGTTTGGTATGGTGTTCTTGGGCGGAAACAGTATGAGATATTGTTACGATGTGTCACATACATAATCTTTGGGCCGGGTCGCATATTTGTCATACTTTGGAATAATTTTAGGACCAATTGTGTGGGAATGGTAGCCATTTGAAAATGCCCCAATTCATTTCAGATGGACAAACTTGGCCATTTTTTTTGCCATTTTAACAAAATCGGTGCATCGGAATGTCAATCCAGATAAAAGCACATCATTCGAGAACAGGGTGCAGATTTTTGTAATAATGTGTTTTGGTCTATTTCAAACGCTCTGGGATGCATTTTTTTTTTGCCAAAGTTTTTGTATAAGTCATAAATCAGTCTGACCAACGATAGTCCCCTGTGCCTTGGATTACATGCAAACACATGGGGAAAAATAAAGATTATTATTCCAAATCTGAATAGACCACTTTCAACAGTTTTACTCAATTGCTTTGGCAGAGTTTTCAATAAAATCTCTGTAATAACATATCCAAACCTCCAAATTTCAGGGCACCTGCTCACCATTGTAATACAATTGTACTCCTCTTTTTTTAAGCAAACTACAAATTCCATCACATCTGTGTAAAGTTTACAGATGGCAGAACTGAATCTATTGTGCAGATGAAAACCATGTCCAGTGCTAAAATGTGAAAAGCTTAATTGAATATTATTATAGTAATATGGTTTTTGCTTGGTTACTGTTTGTGATTACATGTAAATAAAAATGCAGTTAAAGCCTACATAAAAATAGGAGCATGGGATGTATAATGTAGTACCTGTTATTGTTGAAAATCTGCATTTGAATCTATTTATAAAAAACTATAACCAGACTGAGATCTGGAAGGAAAGAACATTTCCAGCCGTTACTTTCAATTTTACCACAGATACTTTTCATTTAAACTTCTTATATGAGACAATAACTTTATTTAAGCAACTTTTTATGGCTTTTACAGGTAAGCTCCAATATTGTGCTGTGACCTGCTAAAATAAAAGAGCCAAAGCAACTGAGAAAACTGTAAACATCTTTTATTTTCTGAACAGACCAAACTGCGGTGGCAGAATTAACAGTCATTCCAGTAAAGCTTTTTGAACTTGGATTTCTTCAGCTACCAGCCACTTCAATAGTAATAATAATAATAATAATAATAATAATAATAATAATAATAATAATAATGATAATAATGATGAGCGACAAAGAGCTTAAACATTATAAAGCACTGTATTTCAAATATATACAAATAAATCAGTGATATGTGAACTCCATCACACAAAGTCAGAACCACAAAATGTCGACATCAAGAATCATTATGAACATTAATATTTCTCTGGTCCAACCACGACCATATTAAACCAATCACTGCCTCAAAAGGTTTTCAATATTTTCATGCAGAGCTCACAGAGAAATCACATCACTGATCATTTTACCAAAAGTACCACAACAAAATCAGACCACTATTACAAATGCTTGGTAACAAAATAAGACGACTATCAGCTGCTTTCACTGAATGCCACTACGTTAGAATTACATCTGAGAAAACTGAGTAGAATTGTGCGTTGCTTTGTGTTTCTACTACAAACCCTTATGTCCAGTTGACATTTTATTTTTAAAGATTATTTTTTTCCATGTCTCCGGCCAATCAGAAGACAGCCTGGATAGACAGAATTCTTTACATCACTAAAAAAAAGCAGCGACGAGGGCAGCCATCAAAAAGGTCCAGAACCACAGTATTAAAAACAAGCATACAGGAGATAAAACACACCACTTTAGCAATCTTTAAAATGCATTTTGGTACAAGTTCATCATCCAGCACGACTGTAAAACACCTTGAAAAAAGCAGCAGATACAAAAGTCATGCATATGTGGACGTGTGTGTGAATGGAGTGGTGTTTGTGTGCGTGCAAAATCATGGTGGAAGTCTTGGGAATATGTAGAGCAAGTCTGTTCATGTGTTGTGATCCATTTCACAACTTCAAGAATGATAAAAAGGAAAGATGAAAAGTAGAAATGTTTGCGTCTTTTCGGTGTCATCTACGCTTCGTTCGTTCTGTCTTTGGATTTGAAGTTCAACAGAACTCCAAGAAAAAGTAGCAAGTGAAGGCATCGTGGTGACCTCAACTTCATCTGTTCAGTCTTTTTTTTTTTTTTTCCAACAGATTGGAAGTAGTAGTTGTAGTAGGAGCTCCCGCTGAGAGGTCACAGGTCAAATGTCGGCCAGTGATCAAGGACACTTGACAGGAGCAGAGGCTGCAGAAAAAAAACAGCGTGGTTTTTCAAGGAGGCATCTGGACAGGGAGGATGAAAAAGGTGGAGGTTTGGGTCTGATAGCAGCAGGCTGTACTCTCAAACCGCTTCTTCACATTTGAACATCAAGAATTAGGTCATAAAAGCAGGTTTCAGAGCAGATGTAGACTCATCATGAGGCCAAAAAAGACCAACTAGACCACCAAGGAGCTGGAGTCTATTTGGCTACAGATAAAGACAAAGCAGAGCCTCAGTGCAGAGGGGAATTTGAAGTAGCAGGGGTCTGTACAGGTGTATTATGTTCTTACACCACAGAAATATAAACTATTGGCACCTATTCTGCACCCAATCACGTTTAACTCTTTAACTACCCCAAAAAAAACCTGATGAAAAATGTTTTTGTTTGTGTTTCTTATTCCCTTGGGTGAGTCAAGTTCTAGCTTTTTTTTTTTAACCATACTTACTAATATCAAGTCATAAAATATCAAGAAATACTTACTAAGTTAATTCTTTCAACATATTCATGATGTACTACCACTAAATGTTTAATGTTTGCTAATAGATGAACAGAGGTTTTGATTTTATAACAAATAATCATTATTTCATATTGGTTAAATTTTTTTGCTTTTACCATAAAGACATAAATTAACCATTTGGTTGAGCATGTTTTTAAAAAATATTACATATCTAATTTAAGTTTTTTGTGGTATCAAATAATATAATTATGTTCAGGAAGGCCTCTTATACTATGATACCACCTGGTGCCATAATGGGGTGAGGGCAAGTTCACAACTTTTGTAAGAGATGCTTATCCTTCCTCTTATGTTCTCTTTGTGTTTCCATCTCTTATGTTAACAGGTGGTTTTGACCCATGTCTTAAATCAGTTGTAAAATACACTAAAAACAATTACCTATCATCCAGTTTGTGTCCCATCTCTTGGTTACTTTGTTGTTCTTCCTTAGCAATGAAAATATTGGTTTTAATATTTTGGATGTGTTCCTCTGGACCTTTTTTTGTCAGTATACCCCTGGATGTGACCTCTGACCCTCACCAACTCTACACTGAACTGACCTCACATGTGTGGACATGCCCGTCCGGATTTGTTCTGTTTTTGTGCAGGTATACTGGATATAAGGATAAATGAGAATCCACTAAAACTCACATGATTATTAGAGGAGCTGGTGTCAGTGTGTTGGTGACAGTGACCGTAGGACTTCAGTTTTGGTTCTGATTAATGATTTATAATCTTATTTTTATAACTGGGTCAAAACAACACAAAGGTCATAACTTCCACCAGAGCATTTTAAAATTCAGTGGAAAAAAGTTTGTATTATTTTGTTGAAATAGAGATTCTTGACAAAGTCAAAAAGCCTTGATGCAATAAACGCATTTTATGTGCTTCTCTTATATATTTAAAACCCAAAATGGGTCGATGCTGACCCTAACACAAGAGGAAGAATAACTAATGATGTCAATGTTGTTGACATAAAAAAATTATAAAGTTACATATACATAAAAAAGATTAAACTTTTAGATCTAAGGATGGATTTGGTTGCTGGTTGCTGTTTAGGTCATGAAGGGATATTTATGAAATTATGACTTTTAGCTACACAGTTTGAGAATATTACTTTCCTCCTAAGGGCTCATTTATGCTCTACATTGAATACCTGTATACACTACATGCGTAACTGTGTCCGTTTTCCAGGAGCTTGCGGATGTGTACCAGGATGGATGAAACAGAGCAGTACTACCAGGAACAGTAGAGGCAGTGTTGAGATTAGAACAGAATAATTTACATAAATAGCTGAACTTTTCAAAGAGCAACTGTGTGAGTTAGTGAAAAACTACTGACATATTTATGACAAATACCCTTCTGAATATTAATATTAGTATCATATTGGCAACAGACATATCTCTTTACATACATAAAGTGAGCATAACTGAGCCTTAACAATGTCATTTCCTTATCTATGACCATATATGGACTGATCTGATGATGTCATTGCATGGTTTCATGGCTGCTCCAGTATCTCTACACCTGTACAGAACCCTGCCTCATGTCAATGTTTCCCTGAATATGCACCATCTCAGCAGAAACACAAACATGCAGGAGTAGCCTCTGATTGTTTCTGAATTGTGCTTCAACGGTGCATAATTCCAGACAGAGATGAAACAGAATAATCTGGGCCCTTCAGGGGCCACTGAGGCTCTGCAGCCCTCAGAGGTCAGAGGTCAGATATGAAGGAAATTGAGGAAACCCCCCCCCAGACCAGGTGATCAGGCGAGTCCTCTAGTCCAGTCCAGTTCTCCGCCTGCTGCCTTCTGCTCATCACATGTAAACACAATCTGGCTACAAACGCTCTGGAGTTGGATTCCAATGGGGTCCAGTCCTGCTCAGACACCACACAGTCACATAGGGTAGGGGACTTCGCCCCCACAGTCACATAGGGTGGAGGACTCCGCCCACGCGCAGACGTCCAACATGTTCAGGAACCTTCTGCTCCTCAGATCTGGGCCACAAAGCCTCAGCGTACACTGTGTCAGGGTTTGGATGCCAGCAGATTGATGGGATGTTAGAAGTCGTAGTCCCAGCCGGAGTTGTCGTCCGGTGGTGGCTCGTCCGTGTCCTCAGGAAAACTGTCGAAGTTACTGGTGTCAATCGGAGAGGAAACCTGGACGGAGCAACAGAATCAGATAAGACTCACTAGAACAAATATAAGCAGTTAGAAAGAATGACATTTGCATATAAATCCTATTTAACTTGAGTCTATACATAGCTTCATCTTCCCTGCTCTGTTTTTATCACGTGTTTGTGCACATATGTGTTTTTCTACTTACACCAGGTATGATGGGTGGAGTCAGGGTTCCTTTCTTCAGACCCTCCCAGTTAAAACCTTCAAACCACCTGAATCCAGAAAGAGAGAGACTAGTTTCATGGCCTTTGGTTTTCATGTTCATATGTAAAACACATCTTTTACATCTGTATGATGTTTACAACTTAACTTTATTTCCTTTTGATTTATTTTAATTCTTTATTCTTCCATGTATTTCATATGATGGTGTATTAGGGCCACATAAGAAAATAAAATCACTTGTCACTACAAGAATAAAGTCATAATATTTTAAAAAATAAAGTCATAATATAATGCGAATAAAGTCGTAGTTTTCAAAAAAAACCCTCGCTATTTAATGAAATTAATGTTAACTTTTATTTCAGGGGGATAATGTACCAGCAATCTGGTTGATCCAGTTCAACAGAAGTGAACTTGCTGCTTCACTTGTTACGTTTGCTGTAACCAGAAACTGTTGAAGTTATTTTCAAAACATTGTAACTTTAATCTCATAAAAGTACATTATTTTCATTAAATACTGACTTTTTTGAAAAGTATGACTTTCTTCTCATGATATTATGACTTTAATCTCAAAATATTATGACTTAAATCTCAGAAAAGTACAATGTTATTTCCTTTAAACGAACTTTTTTAAAAGTACGACTGTATTCTCATTTTTATGACTTTATTCTTATAGTGACAAGTGATTATATTGTTTTTTAGGTGGCCCTAATACATTGTCATAATTTCATATGTCACATTTGTTTTGGGTGGATTTAAAATATATTTTCCACCTTTGCCATTATCCACCAGCAGAGGGCAGTACAACACAAGTCAGATTGAATACACTCAGAGGATTTTGTCAGTTTAAACCACATGATACTTTTTTGAGTTTACATTGTTGGTGAATTAAGCAACCAATGTGTTTTAAAGAAAACTTCAAACATCACTGAATCAGAGAATATGCCAGAAAAAATGCAAAACTAGTAAAAAACTAACTTTTTTCCGCAATCTGTGAGGATATGAAAACCAGAGACTGCTGCCTAATTTTCAAATATCAGTGTAACTTAAAGTACAATGAATGAGAATAACTACAGACTAAAACATGTTTTTTTTAAGCTGTAAACTGAATTACATGACTTCACTGTGATGAAACATAACACATCAGTGCAGATATTAAAACACAGACTCAGCCGTTTGGGACACCTCGACTATATCAATGAAGTGACACTAACACTACAACACTAATTATAATCAAACACATCAATACATCTGCGGACAAACTGAGGCTTTTATATCGATCTATTCATAGTTTTTCATTAAAACTTAACAGAGCTCCAACAGTCAATCTTTAAGTTGTTTGTTAAATCACCAAATTCACACAACAGTAGTGGACTGATTGATCACAGTGGTAATTGTACAAGGTAAAAATCTATATTTTACTCTAAAGAAACTGCTGAAAACTGAAACTAAATATTCTATTCCATTACAACAAAGTGTCTTTTCTGCCATTCTGGACTGAAAGCATGTACATGAAAACAAAATTTGACCTCATTTGCATATCTGAAAAGGAGCGGGAGGAAGTAGAGCTTACAGTTGTGTTCATAAGTTTACAGAATTTTCGATTCTTTGGCCATTTTTCAGAGAATATGAATGATAATATAAAACCTATTCTTTTACTCATAATTAGTGGTTTAGTGAAGCCATTCATTATCAAACAATGTATTTGCTCTTTTAAATTCATACTGACAACAGAACCTATCCAAATGACCCTAATTAAAAGTTTACATACCCTAATTCTTAATACTTTATATTGGCCCCGCCCCCTTTAACATCAATGACAGCTTCAAGTTTTTTGTGGTTGTTGTGGATGAGACACTTTATTTTCTCAGATGGTAAAGCTGACCATTCTTCTGGTAAAACACCTTTAATTCCTTTAAACCAGGGGTCTCCAACTCACTTTAGTTCAGGGGCTACATTCAACCAAATATGACCTGAAGTGGGCCGAACCAGTAAAATAATAAAACAGTAAAATTACATTATAATAATGTTTACATCTACAAACTATCCTTTAAAAATGTGAATAACATGAACAACCTGAAATCTCTTAAGAAAAATAAGTGCAATTTAAAAAAAAAAAAAAAGTCCTCATCTTATCATTTACACATGTTCATTACAACTTAGAGATCACAGTGGATTTACAAATACATAAAACATTTAATAACAGGCAGAACATTGATAAAAATGCACTTATATTTTAAAGACATTTTAGGTTAATCACTTTTTTTTGTGAAAGGATGGTTTATAAATGTTAATATATTCATGTAATTTCACTTTTTTTGACAATAAAACAGATATTACAATTGTGTTTGTCATTATCTATAGGTAATTATGATAATATTCTACTGGTTTCACCCATTTTAGATCAGCTTGGCCTGCATCCTTGATTTATTTTCAGTGTGATTTTTGCATTTCTCAAATTCATTATATGGGCCGCATTTGGCGCCTGGGCCGCATGAGACCCCTGCTTTAAGATTCTGGGTTTTCTTGCATAAACTGCATGTCTGAGACCTCCCCAAGGTGGATCAATGATGCTGAGGTCAGAGGTCAGGATACTGAGATGGACACTCCAGAACCTTCACTTTTTTTCTGCTGTACCACTGACGGGTGGACTTGGCCTTATGTTTTGGGTCATTATCATGTTGGAACAGCCAAGACGGTCCCATGTGCATCCTGTCAGTGTATGTAAACTTATGAACACAACTGTATTCAACCCATAAGGACCCAGTGTGACATATGTGTCACTTCCCAAATAAATGTTTCTCTATATTTAACCATCCTTAAGTGG